>VDFB02162395.1:62926-90166 GCA_007258455.2 Sequoia sempervirens | reverse complement strand
ATTCAAATCAAAGATAACACATATCTTCATGACCTGGAATTGATTTCACGTCAAAATATGGCTGCATGTGACTGTACAGTGCTGCATAATAGGAAAAATATAGAAATTTTGAAGAAAAACATAAATTTTTGAATGTCAAGAACTTGTATTTTAAATCATCAGTAGTGACAACCATTACAATGATCACTTTATGCATTTTAAAGGCCTTTAAACATCAACCACTGAACAACCACCTCTACAACTGAATTTTTAATCTTTTATGATCACATGAAACATAAAAAACACTAATTTCAAGGTTGTTAACATCACTATTGAAATGTTTTAATTTTTTGACCTTTCAAACATTAAAAAGTATATCATTAAATTAATTATGTAATGGCATAAAAATTAAAAACATCATGAATTAATTATGTAACCACATAATTCAAATATTATTCTATCAAGAAATTAATATCAAATAGATAATATAATCGAATAACTCATACATTTCAATGTCATTGATCTTCTTCTTCATCCAACTCTTTGTTTGTATCATCCGATCCAAATTCGACATTGTAAGGATTGGTCATATCATCATCGTTATCTATATTAGTTTCAATAATTTCATCATCCACACGGATATCAGCTTCATTAACATTAACTCCTACATCATCATGATCTAGTTCCTCCTCTTTGACATCTTCATCAGGGACATCATCAACTAACTATTGATCTTGATCATCATCTACATCATCTTCTAGTTCTTTGGTATCTTATTCTTCCACCACATTATACTTTACTAGACTTCCTCTTGGATCATGTCTAACAACAAATGACCAACCCGGTTTACTTGGAACCTCTGAGTAAAATACCTACTCACATTGGCTTGGAAGAACATAGGGCTCATTTTCAGCTCACTCGATCGACCTTGTATTAACCATGGTAAATCCATTATCATGTTCAATAACAGTTCTCTCGGGATCATTTTCATTCAATCGTAGCCTGTACTATAGGATAACGAACAAAATTAATCTGAAGGACTTAAAGTCACACTCAAGTATATCATCCAAAATCCCATAATATCAATTTTTTGAGACTTTTGGATGTATGTCGCTTCTAGATGAAACATTAGTCACCTGAAAGACTATAGTTATATCATAATCACAAGTTTTCTTCATGTCATCCAACATTTTAATCCAAAATTTATGACCATTGCACCACATAGCCTTGTGGTGTTTCCCCTACAATATGTCAAACATGTAAAAATTATTGCAATATCGCCAGCTGATAAATATATTTATTCTTGGTTGAATGTATGCAAAGAAAACAATCTCAACATATATATACATCAATATAATTGAAAACAATTAAATAATATGGGTGATTAATATATTTATACATACTTGTTTATCTCTTAAACCATATGCTAAATCAATTTCCCTTTGTGTAACATTGGAATCTCTCAGCATATATATACATCAATATAATTGAAAATAATTAAATAATATGGGTGGTTAATATATTTATACATACCTGTTTATCTCTTAAACCATATGCTAAATCAATTTCCCTTTGTGTAACATTGGAATATCCATTATGATGAGCTTCTTTAACCAATGAAGCCACGCCTTCCCATGTTAATGCGCGACCAGATTGTTGACATCGTTTAATCCATACTGTCATCCAATCAAGATTGTTTGTGATGTACAAATGTAGTGCATCCCACTCTCGACCAACTGTATAAAAAAATTAAAATTCACAAATGACATATAATTAGTTAAATACCACAGGTGTCGACCTTAATTTATAATTGATGTATATTGAAGATTAAAAATTAAATAAGTACAATATACATAAAAACCATATGTAAAATGTATTCCAATTAATCTCCATGACCATCTTATAATTACCTCTCACTTTCCTCAATCTACCTTTCCCGATCAAGTACTCCCCTTCGAATTTGTTAATGGAGTTGGGATCCCAAATGTGATCTACATGGATCTTTGCTGCAAACTTAGCAAGATATTCACTAATGTACACCATGGTCTGGTATACCATATATCCCTCCACCATAGAACCCTCAGGATGTGCTCTTTGTCTAACCAAATCCTTCAAAAATTTCAAGTGCCTCTCAACCATCCACATTGACTTTATGTGTACAGGTCCACACAATTCAATCTCCTCAACTTGGTGTATGAGGTAGTGTTCTTGTGCATTGAAAAATGTCGAAGGTAGACACTTTTTCATTTCACAAATTAGACAAGGAATTTTTCTCTTCCAATAATTTATATCTTCTTTATGAATTTATTTAGATGTCTTATGCCTTACATAACCATCCTATTTTATTCTGGAACAAAATGGGTCCCACTTTTTCTTTTTTTTCTTTGCCTTTGGTTGTCTGGTTTGGTCTTAGGAGTTCTCTTGTTTCCCTCCTAAGTATTTCTTTCGTTCTGTCTGATATGGTTCTGCCTCAGCCAGAGTTGGGTTTCTTTTTGTTAAAATTAAGTGGCATGATGAAAAATGATATATTTTATATGCTTTTGAGGACTAATGGAGACCTTGTTTTGCAGGATTAAATCATATACCTGAAGATTTTTCTCAAAGAACTCAGTTGGAAAGCATATCTTAGTCACATTTGGTATAAAATTCCTCTAAGGAGAAATTCGGTGAGACCCTCCAGATGTTTTGCCAACTAGCAGTGGTTCTATTCATTTGAAATATACTGGTCTCTACTCATGCAAAGCGAGTTGGGAGAATGAAGGGGGAAATGGATGGCCATTTTGCAAGAGTTCGATCTGGAGATTCATCCTATGAAACTTGTCTGAGGTCTAGGCCTATCTATATCCATAGCTGATGCTAGTGAGAACATTATATGTCAGCAATACACAATGCAGTTTGTTTCCAATGACCCTTGGTATGCCGATATCATTTGTTTCATGCTTAATAATCCATGCCCTGAGGGAATAAATACAACTCAGAGGAGAGCACTGAGAATGAAAATCTCTCATTATATGCTCAAAGGAGGATTGTTGTATAGGAAGAATTTCGAGGGGATGTACCTACAATTCCTTGATCAACAAGAGGCAAAGCATGTAATTACTAAATTTCATGGGAAACATTACACAGGTCATGGGTCTTCAGATTCATTAGCACATCAAATCCTCAGATCGAGTTACTACTAGCCATGTGTGTTCAAAGATGCCCATCAACATGTAAGAACATGTCACATATGCCAAATTTCTGCATCAAAAGAATGCCATTCATCCATGCCATTGCAGCCTGTTTACGAGGTAAGACCATTTGCCCAATGGGTGCTAAACTTTATTGGGGTAATTAACCCAAATTCTTCTGTAGGACACAAATTTATTCTCACTGCCACTGATTACTGCACAAGATGGACAAAATCTATACCTTGCAAGAACAACATGACAGATGTAGTAATAAAGTTCCTCACCGAATGCATCACAACTAGGTTTGGAGTACCCTTCGCATTGGTATGTGACAATGGTTCTTCCTTTTATTCTGCTGAGTTCATTTCATGGGCTTATGATCACAAAATTTTCTTGAAGTATTCTTCGAACAATTACCCACAAGGAAATGGAGTTGCAGAATCAACTAATAAGAATCTCTTGGGGGTAATAAAAAAAGTATTAGAAAACAATACTAGGGACTGGCATACCCAGCTGAGATTCGCGTTATGGGCAGATAGAACTAGGATCAAGGCTACTTTAAATACTTCACCATTTACACTAGTGTATGGGCAAGAGCCTGTGTTCCCTATTCATTTGCAAATACCTATCCTTGAGTTTATGCAGAAATTTTACTCTAATGATGATAGGATTGAAGTAAGATTAGTTGCCTTGTTGAAATTAGAAGAGAAAAGGATTGCCGCCTTGCCGCAATTCTTTAGACACTAGGTTGTTGTCAAACGTTGGTTTGACAAAAGATCCAAAATCAAGGCTTTCAGAATATCAGACCTTGTGCTGCTATGGGACAAAGCTAGTGAAAAGAAGGGCAGTCACTAGAAATTTGATAAGCTTTGGTTGGGTCCCTATCAAATTGTTGAAATCCTAGGAGAAAATGTTTTTCGACTGAGTAGTTTAACTGGAGAACCTGTTCCATTTCCTGTCAATGGATAGTTTCTTAAACATTATTTTGAGTCAAAAAGTTTGGTATTTTTGCTGGCCTGTGCATTTATGTAAATAATTGGTTTTTTAGTTTGTAAATATTCTGCTATTCTGCTTGTAGAAAGTTTTATTGTTTTTTTGTTTGTTCTTTCTTTATGTCCTTTTGTTTCCTTTGTTGTTTAGTTTCTGTCTTGTTTTGTTCTTTGGGGTTTCTCTGTTCTTTCCATTTTGAAATGGTGGGTTGTTATCTGAAGTATACTTTGGTTATTAGGAGAGAAGCGGTCTAGATATTTTTAGGTTTTCTGATTGGGTGATTTTGCCCTAAATTCATTGTTTTATGCCCATTGTCAATAAGAGTTGTGGAAAGTCTTGAAAGCAAGGTGCAAAGTAAGAAATCTTCATTAACTACCTTTCAATCTGTCACAAATCATCAAGATCGTCTCCCTTTGTAATGGTATATTTGTCCTAGGATGATAGTGTTGTAAGATTTGAGTGAAAAATCCGATCCCCCAAATGTTGTTATGAGGTCCATGGTAGTTTTCAACCTAGAACAGATGTCTGACATCTAACATATTAAAAAAAATTGAATGAAATATCTAAAACTCCAAAAAAAAAGGAAAAAAAATATATATCTAAAAATAAAAGAAGATTCAATATGAATGGGTGATTCCAGTATCTCTACCGGGGCTATGGACGCCTGACTGGGAGTAGAGCAATGCTGTGAGAAAACTAGAGGTATCTCCGTTAGGGCTATGGACACCTAACTGGCAACAGATCAATGCCCAGGATATCATTGCACAACAGCTAAAGGGAATCAACTCATGTAGTTCAAATATTGCACATTGTTGTTCAAATTTTGAGGAAAACTTTATAAAAGGATGATGCACCATTAAGCACACACTTAGATTCAGGGGTAGCCAGTGTTGATTTACATTTGAGATTCTAGCTCAGCCTTGGTTGTTAAAACTAACCCAACTGGAGTTGTGATGTTCATAAACCAGGAGTTCTAGGTAGTTGAATCCTTTAGTTTCTTGAAAATGGTTAAACCATTTTCCCAAGTGAGTCACCATTTGTTATGCCTTGCATAACCACCCCATTTTATTCTAGAACAAAATGGGTCCCCCTTTTTCTTTTTTTTTCTTTGCCTTTGGTTTTCTGGTTTGGTCTTAGGAGTTCTCTTGTTTCCCTCCTAATTCTATCTTTTGTTCTGTCTGATATGGTTTTGCCTCAGCCAGAGTTGGGTTTCTTTTTGTTAAAATTAAGTGGCATGATGAAAAATGATATATTTTATATGCTTCTGAGGACTAATGGAGACCTTTTTTTGTAGGATTAAATCATATATCTGATGATATTTCTCAAGGAACTCAGTTGGAAAGCATACCTCAGTCACATTTGGTATAAAATTCCTCTAAGGAGAAAGCCGGTGAGACCCTCCAGATGTCTTGCCGACTAGTAGTGGTTCTGTTCATTTGAAATATACCGGTCAGCCAGACATTTTAATTACCATGGGTTTTTATATATCTCACCGACCGAAATAAGTCTCACCAACCGTTGCACACAAGGCTAGCATCACCGAAAGAATTTGGGTTTGGGGAGAAGTCTTCCCAACAAATAGAAGTCTCAGCGATAGGGGGTAGCATCAGCATGAAGTCTCACCTACCAAGCAAAGTCTCGCCAAAAGGTTTGAGTCCAGCATAAGGGCATGGCTTCGGGATAAAGTCTCACCGACAGGGTGGACTCTTTCCGAAATGAAATGGCGTCAGGGAGAGTCGTTTGTTTTCGCTATGAGGTCCTTCCGAAAAATGGGGGTCTCGAAAAAAGGTTGTGACTTCGGGGTAAGGTCTCACCAATGGGGTGAGGTCTCGCCGAAGTGGGATGGTTTCGAGGAGATGTCCTGCAGACATGGAGGAGTCTCGTCGAAAGGTTATGTCTTTGGCATAAGGTTTGGTCGAAGGGGTGAGGTCTCAGCGAAAAGAGGTGCCATTGGGGAGATGTCTCACTAATGGTTTCTAGTCACGCTAAAGGATTCTCCTTTTGGTGTAGTTTTTTGAGCTCGACGAAAGGTCTCACCGACTAAGCAGGGTCTTGCCGAAACAAAATGAGCTCAGGGAGAATGGAAGAGCTCGGCGTGATATCTCACTGACTAGTGGTATTCTTGCCGACATGTTATGTGCCTTAGTCCAATAGGGATCAAGGAGATTAGAACCTTAAGATTGTGATAGTGAGGGGGTCCTCAATTTAAAAACTAATAGCATTCCCAAGGGAATGGTGGCCTTAGAAATAATTTTTGATTCAAACCCAAGGGCTCGGGAAAAGGTATCAGTCAAAGATAAAGGAAGTGAATATGAAACTATAAACCTAGCTGATTCTAGCCCGGAAAGAAATGTTTACATAGGGAAAGCTTGCCCTGAAGCAATCAGAAAATTTATAAGGAGGGCACTGAAGAAGGACATTGTTGCAATAGCCTGGGGGTATGAGGATCTAAAGACATTTGATGTTTCTGTGATAACTCATACTATTCCTTTGAAGTCGGAAGCTAAACCATTTCGGCAGAAGCAGTGGCCTGTCAATGCCCTGATTGAACCACTAATCTTTAAGGAAGTTTAGAAATTACTTTCTGCAAGAATAATTTTCCCTATATGACATTCAACATGGGTGGATAACTTGGTTCCAGTCCATATGAAAAATGGAGAGATCAGGCTATGTGTACATTTCAAGAATCTGAACAGAGATCCAAAAAAAGACAACTACCCACTCCCTTCACTGGACGAAGTCTTGCAGACTGTCAACGAGTCTCAAATGATATAATTCCTAGATGGTTATTCTGGATACAATAAAGTGATGGTTAAATGTGAAGACGGAATGAAGATAGCCTTCACTACTAAGTGGGGAACATTCGCTTACAGAAGGATGCCATTTGGTTTGATAAGCATTGGACCAACCTTTTAGTGTGCCATGGATGTATCATTCAAAGATTTGATTGGAAAATGCATCATCATTTACATGGATGACCTGACAGTATTCTCTAAAGATAGACTGAACCATGTTGCAGACTTAGCTAAAGTTCTTGAAAGATGTATCTAGTATGGCATCTCCCTGAATCCTAAAAAGTGTGTGTTCAAGATTTCTGAAGGGAAGCTTTTGGGATACATAATCTCATAAAGGGGAATATCGATCGATCCAGACCGAGTTGATTCCATTCTGAAGATAGCCATGCCAGGAAGTAAGAAGGAGATGAGATCTTTTTTTGGAAAGATCAACTTTGTGAGAAAGTTTATCATGAGTTTTGCAGAAATTGTAAAACCATTGAATGAAATGATGAAAAAAGATCTTGTAATAGAATGGAGTAATGAGGCAAAGGCCACATTTTCTCAAGTCAAACAATCCATTTCGGAAGCACCAGTCATCACCAGCCCTAACTACTTGAAGCCATTCTATATTTATTCTTTTGCTTTTGAACATTCCTGTGCAGCTGTCCTAACTCAATGAAGAGAAGAGGGAGAGGAGAGGCCAATTGCTTTCATGAGTTCTCCATTTAAGAATGCTGAAGTTAAGTACCCACCTCTTGAAAAACAAGCTTTTACGCTAGTCAGAGCTATCAAAAATTTCATACATTACATCCCCCAAAGTCAAATTATTGTTGTAGTTCCTGATGCTGCTATAAAGTCTCTACTCATGCAGAGCGAGTTGGGAGAACGAAGGGGGAAATAGATGGCCATTTTGCAAGAGTTCGATCTGGAGATTCGCCCTATGAAACTTGTCCGAGGTCTGGGCCTGTCTAAATCCATAGTAGATGCTGGCGAGAATATTATATGTCAGCAATACACAAAGGCAGTCTTTTTCCAATAACCCTTGGTATGCTGATATCATTTGTTTCATGCTTAATAATCAATGCCCCAAGGGAATGAATACAACTCAGAGGAGAGCGCTAAGAATGAAAAGCTCTTATTATATGCTCAAAGGAGGATTGTTGTACAGGAAGAATTTTGAGGGGGTGTACCTACGATGCCTTCATCAGCAAGAGGCTAAGCATGTAATTACTGAATTTCATGGGAAACATGGCACAGGTCATGGGTCTACAGATTCGTTAGCACATCAGATCCTATAATCGGGTTACTACTCGCCATGTGTGTTCAAAGATTCCCATCAACATGTAAGAACATGTCACATATGCCAAATTTTTGCATCAAAAGAATGCCATTCAGCCATGCCACTGCAGCTTGTTTACGAGGTAAGACCATTTTCCCAATGGATGCTAGACTTTATTGGGGTAATTAACCTAAATTATTCTACAAGACACAAATTTATTTTGACTGCCACTGATTACTACACAAGATGGACAAAAGTTATACCTTGCAAGAACAGCACAACAGAGGTAGTAATAAAGTTCCTCACCGAATGCATCACAACTAGGTTTGGAGTACCCTTCGCATTGGTATGTGACAATGGTTCTTCCTTTTCTTCTGCTAAGTTCATTTCATGGGCTTATGATCACAAAATTGTCTTGAAGTATTCTTCAAACTATTACCCACAAGGAAATGGAGTTGCAGAATCAACTAATAAGAATCTCTTATGGGTAATCAAAAAATTATTAGAAAATAATCCTAGGGACTGGCATACCCGGCTAAGATCCACGTTATGGGCAGATAGAACTAGGATCAAGGCAGCTTTAAAGACTTCACCATTTATACTAGTGTATGGACAAGAGCCTACGTTCCCTATTCATTTTGCAAATACCTATCCTTGAGTTTATGCAGAAATTTTACTCTAATGATGATAGGATTGAAGTAAGATTAGCTGCCTTGTTGAAATTAGAAGAGCAAAGGGATGCCGCCTTGCAGCAATTCTTTAGACACCAGGCTATTGTCAAACATTGGTTTGACAAAAGAGCCAAAATCAAGGCTTTCAGAATATCAGACCTTGTGCTGCTATGGGACAAAGCTAGTGAAAAGAAGGGTAGTCACCAAAAATTTGATAAGCTCTAGTTGGGTCCCTATCAAATTGTTGAAATCCTGGGAGAAAATGCTTTTCAGCTGAGTAGTTTAACTAGAGAACCTGTTCCATTGTCTGTCAATGGACAGTTTCTTAAACATTATTTTGAGTTGTAACGTTTGGTATTTTTGTTGGCCTGTGCATTTATGTAAATAATTGGTTTTTCTGTTTGTAAATATTCTGTTGTTTTGCTTGTAGAAAGTTTTGTTGTTTGTTTGTTTGTTCTTTCTTTTTGTCCTTTTGTTTCCTTTGTCGTTTGGTTTTTGTCTTGTTTTTTTCTTTGGGATTTCTCTGTTCTTTCCATTTTGAAATGGTGGTTTGTTATCTGAAGTATACTTTGGTTATTAGGAGAGAAGTGGTCTAGATATTTTCAGGTTTTCTGATTGGGTGATTTTTTCCTAAATTGTCAATAAGAGTTGTGGAAAGTCTTGAAAGCAAGGTGCAAAGTAAGCAATCTTCATTAACTACCTCTGAATCTGTCACAAATCATCAAGATCATCTCCCTTTGTAATGGTATATTTGTCCTAGGATGACAGTGTTGTAAGATTTGAGTGAAAAAATTGATCCCCCAAATGTTGTTATGAGGTCCCTGGTAGTTTTCAACCCAGAACAGATGTCTGACATCTAACATATTGAAAAAAATTGAATGAAATATCTGAAACTCAAAAAAAAAAAAGGAAAAGGAAAAGGAAAAAAGAAAAAATAATTATCTAAAAATAAAATAAGATTCAATATGAATGGGTGATTCCAGTATCTCTATCGGGGCTATGGACGCCTGACTGGGAGTACAGCAATGCTGTGACAAAACTAGGGGTATCTCCGTCGGGGCTATGGACGCCTGACTAGCAATGGAGCAATGCCCAAGATATCATTGCACAATAGCTAAAGGGAATCAACTCATGTAGTTCAAATCTTGCACATAATTGTTCAAAAGATGAGGAAAACTTTATAAAAGGATGATGCACCATTAATCACACACTTAGATTCAGGGGTAGCCAGTGTTGATTTACATTTGAGATTTTAGCTTAGCCTTGGTTATTAAAACTGACCCAACTGGAGTTGTGATGTTCATAAACTAGGAGTTCTGGGTAGCTGAATTCTTCATTTTCTTGAAAATGGTTAAACCATTTTCCCAAGCCGAGTCGCCATTTGTGATGCCTTGCATAACCACCCCATTTTATTTTGGAACAAAATGGGATCCCTTTTTTCTTTTGTTTTCTTCGCCTTTCGTTGTCTGGTTTGTTCTTCGGAGTTCTCTTGTTTCCCTCCTAAGTCTGTCTTTCGTTCTGTCTGATATGGTTCTACCTCAGCCAGAGTTGGGTTTCTTTTTGTTAAAATTAAGTGGCATGATGAAAAATGATATATTTTATATGCTTTTGATGACTAATGGAGACCTTGTTTTACAGGATTAAATCATATACCTGATGATATTTCTCAAGAAACTCAGTTGGAAAGCATACCTCAGTCACATTTGGTATAAAATTCCTCTAAGGAGAAATCCGTTGAGACCCTCCAGATGTCTTGATGACTAGCAGTGGTTCTATTCATTTGAAATATACTGGTTGGCCAGACATTTTAATCGCCATGTATTTTTATATATCTCGCCGACCAAAAGAAGTATCGCTGACCATTTTACACAAGGCTAGCATCGCCGAAAGAATTTGGGTTCATGGAGAAGTCTTCCCGAAAAATAGAAGTCTCGATGACAGCGGATAGCATTGGCATGAAGTCTCGCCGACCAAGCAAAGTCTCGCCAAAAGGTTTGAGTTTGGCAAAAGGGCGTGGCTTCGGGATAAAGTCTCACCGACAGGGTGGACTCTTACCGAAATGAAATGGCATCGAGGAGAGTGGTTTGTGTTCGCTATGAGGTCCTACTGACAAATGGGGGTCTCAGCGAAAGGTTGTGACTTCGAGGTAAGGTCTCACCAATGGGGTGAGGTCTCGCTGAAGTAGGATGGTTTCGGGGATATGTCTTTCCTACATGGGGGATTCTCGTCGAAAGGTTATGTCTTCGGCATAAGGTCTAGTCGAAGGGGTGAGGTCTCAGTGGAAAGAGGTGCCATCGAGGAGATGTCTCACCGATAGTTGTTAGTCATGTCAAAGGATTCTCCCTTCGGTGTAGTGTTTTGATCTCGGCAAAAGGTCTTGCCGACCAAGCAAGGTCTCGCTGAAATAGAATGAGCTGGGGGAGAATGGAAGAGCTCGGCATGATATCTCACCAACTGGTGGTATTCTCGCTGACATGATATGTGCCTTCAGTGTAACGTGTTGAGCTCGATGTGATGTCTTGCCGAGTGCAATTGTCTCGGTGATGAAAGGGGATATCACTATAACTTTGGCTGCCCGCTATGATATCTCGCCGACCCGATGGTGTCTCACTAAAGGATGAAGGGCTTGATATGAGGTCTTGCTGAGAGAATAAAGTCTCGCCGATAGATATGTGGCTGCGGTAGGACTCTTGGCCAAAGAGTTTGCATTCAACAAGAAGTCTTGCTGACTGAGGGGAGTCTTGCCGATAGCGATGAATTTGCCAATGAAAAAGGATATCGGTATGACTCTTAGCGCTTGCTATGACCTCTGGCCGATAATGATTGTCTTGTCGATGGTTTTTTGTGATATTGATATAACTTTTTCATTCGATATGAGGTCTCACCGATGGTTGTATGCTATGTCAATGCTATTGTAGAGTATAATCGCATCGGGGAGACACGGCTAGTGTTTCACCGACATGTGATTCTGTTTGAAGAAGCTTTTGACTGCCTAGAAAGCCTAAGTGGCATGCGTTCAAGCAATCAAAGGGAACTAAAGTCAAACCATTGGCAGTTTGACTGATTAACTACCCCTATGAAGGAGATCAACAGAATGTGAACGGTATGGATCTGCTTTGTGAATAAAGTGATGGATCAGTTCGGTATCCAATGGTGTCGTCTGTGAAGAGATCTAACAGGGGAGGTCGGATGATGCTTCTCAAAGATGGTTAACTTGCAGAAAGATCTGGAGCAAGAAGAAAGTTGAAAAGAAAAGAAACTGCGAGTCGCAGGCACAGTTGTGGTGTCTACTAGCAAAGGTAGATCGACATTAATGATAATGCTCCAAGACATTCAAGGCGGTTCTGATAGAAGTTCGAAGGTGGAAATGGAGGCCAGAAGTTAATGATGTGGTTGTAAAATATTTGAAGGCTACTCCTGAGGGTGATCTTTCACCGACATGGACACGGGGATGCACATTGAATGCAGTATTAACTTCATTCCAAAAAGATCTGAGGGTCGACCCTCCTATAACTAACTGATATTTTTGTAAACCCTAAAAATAGGGGCTTGCGCATTCTTTTTGGAACGTTCTGTATATATGGCATTTTGGCCTCTTTTAAAAGGGGATTTTTTTTTAAAGAACGAGTAGGAGAGAGAAAGGAGGATTTTTTAGAAACTAGGAGTAGTAGAGAAAAACTTAAGAGTAGCAGTAGAATAGGAGTTAGATTGGACAGAAGGCAGTGATGTATCTTTCAAGTTTTCTTTGTATAGATGGAAACAGTCTAAAGACATAGGTTTTTTGTACACTGGTGATTGTGCTAGATTTGTAAATGTTGCTTATCTATTTCACCAACAGTAGAAGCAACCATATTTAAATCTACTTCATATTATGTTCTAGAATGGTATTTATCTTGGGTTAATCATTCGATTTGAGAAGCTTTCAAGGAATGAAATCTTATTTTATGTTTTGTCTAAATGGTGATTTAAAATCTGTTGTTGAAGTTAGCACTGTGAATGAATGAAATTGTGTGTTAATCACAAGTTAATTTTGTTCTACAGTTTTAGTTAGCAATTTTTTGAAAGGTAACAAGTCTGGTTAAGCTAGATGAATTAGTATTCTCTTTAGTTCCAAAGCTTTGATCTATCTTTTTCTGTTTCTTTAAAAACCCTGGTTAAAGTAGGTTTAAATTTATGTTTGATCTTAGAACAATCCACAAGCTACACACCAGCAGGCCCCTTGAACATTATAGTTCACATCAACCATTGAGTGAAATCAGCACAGTTGAGAACTGATTACAAAGACCTTAGGAGTTAGATATCCATGTGTTATTCTTTCTCTTTCAGTTAGGAGAGCAGAATAGTAATATTTTTTTTACTGTTGTTGTGTTCATCCGAACCATCAACAAGATGACAGCCATCTACAAGTGATTCAAGGCACAAATATATTAACGATATTTAACAAAAATATATAGTATATTACATAACAAATAAAACAAATAGAAATTATAAGATGTATACAACGAATTAAAAAAATATCGGTACTTACCTCATGTATTTTCCAAGATCATATATAACTTGCTTCACATTGTTGTCAAAGTTGTCTGGGAGAGATAGAGATAGAACGTACTGCAACAATTATAAAATGATCTTTTCATTATTTTTCCAAAAGTAAACATAATACACTAAAAATTACATGCATTATACAAGTGTATAGAACATATGCCAATCATGCGTTTTCATCCCTGACCCAAATTCACCTTTCTTTGTTATTATATTTTTTATGTTCACAGCAAATCCTGTGGGAAATTGAATTTTTCGTATGACCTCTTTTATAGCATTGCTTTGTTCCTCTGTTAATAACCAAGGAATGGAACTTATATTAATTTGGTCTCCATCACTATTTAATTGAATGACATTTTTCATTGCATGATTAGCTTCTTGAATATCACTACAAATTTTGACAATTTTTTCTTTGTCATGCCTTCCATCCAATATTTTCCATAATGTTTCTGTTATATTCTTTTTGATATGCATTGTATCAAACAAATGCATAATTTGTAGCTACTCATAGTAGGGAAACCTACTAAATTGTTTGGAATAAATTTTTAGTCCCTGTGGAAGCCGGCTATTAATGCCTTGACGACCTTCATGAAGCATATAAGTTAAAAAATTAACAACGATAATCATTGTCAATTACAGCATGATTAAACACAACACAATATAAAAATATAAATTTAAAACATATCATATATGATAAATAAACAATTTGATCCAATGTATAACCTTGAGGATTAATTCTATTATATTCTAACTTCCATAGGCGAGGTGTCATTCTTCGTGGTTTTGATGTAGTCTCTTCTTTCCCATTGAAAAGATGTTTTTCAGTAGTTCGATACTTATGATTTCTATGAAGGAAGTGCCTATACTCATCAAACACCTGCTTTGTTAAACTTGTTGAACGACGAGATTTCATCTTTGGACCACAAGTTGGACATGCAAATTTTCTCTTTGTTTGAAGACATGTAAGATCATATATAATTGGATAAAAAATGTCAATTTTTATAATTATATATAATGAATAGATTATTTTAAAAACATGCATGATATCTACTTCATAAAATTAAATATTTTTAAAGTGCAGTCGAATGTTATAGCATACCACAAAAATGTGTTAGTCCTGGGGCATCATGAATTGTCCATACAAGCATTGCATGGAATTGAAATTTTCTTTGTCCTATTGGTCTAGATACATCATACATAGTGACGCCATTCCATAACTTTAGTAACTCATCGATAAGAGGCTCGATATATACATTCATATCTTTAACTTAGTACTTACCTAGTTGAATAAACATAAACATTACATAATTATTATAACCATTTTACTACAATATATATAAATTAATGTACATGACTATTGAATGAAAAAAATATGTCATTATGCAACAAATAAGACAAATGAGATGCTACTACGTTAAAGAAAATTGATGTAAACAAATACCTGGAACAATCATTGACAACATTATGTGCTCCCTCTTTATTGGCATCCATGGAGGAATGTTATTGTTGATAACAAAAGCATGGCCACACTGAGTAAATAGATTCAGCTCTCCAAATGGATTGACACCGTCCGCTCCCAATGAAAGCCTAAGATTACGAGGTTCTTCTTTAAAGTGTGTCCATTTTTCCTCCATGTCCCTAAATGCAGAAGCATCCACAAGCAGAAGAATGTCATCTCCACTTTTTTTTGTGCATGGTAATCCATAAATTGCGCTAAACTTTAGCACCTAAATAATTGTTCAATATGTGGAACAATGGGAATATAACAAAGAACCTTGTAGGGGCACCTTTTTTGTTAGTTGATGCGATTCATTATCGATATGATATTCGAGGGCATTACATTTGCAAATTCATGTTGTTTATGATATATAGCCGCGATCCATTGGGACGTACATTTATTGCTTGATACTCCATTCTGATATCTTTCATAATGCTAGATAAATCTTGGTATGAGTGAGGTAAAATATTTGATGGTGGTAACAAAATTCACCAATCAATCTACAACAAAAAATAATTTGTTAATATAAAGAATATTAATGGTACATATTTCATCATTTATTTACTAGTGATGAACTAACAATAATTAAAATAGATGAAAAAAGATGACATATATGGCATACCTTAACATCCGTGAGATTGCTATGTTTGATAAACCATTCATAACCTTCAAGTTCAATAGCAACAATATAGCAAAGAGAAGAGTTGTTTGGGAGCCTTCATAAAGGGGCTTGTATGCCTTCTCAAGTACAGGTAAATCATGAACATCATCAAAGTCATCTTGATCATTATGATTAGCTCGACCACTAAATGTGTTATGGATCAATGTATTTATACCATCATCTTCAACTGTGTTTTCTGATGCATGGTCATCTTCTTCCATAGGATCATTAACTTCATCTTTGATATTCACAGCTCCATGTTCGTCCGCTTAAAAAAACACATTCTCTGGGCTGTGATAATCCATAGCATTTTCCCTAGGGAACCCCACCTTTATATAATGATAGATACAAATAAACCATGATCATGATCAAGTGATTATAAATATATATATATATATAATGTTAAAACGATATAAACATTTACAAATTCAATCAATATAAACACATATAATGAACAACTTACCAATGGACGATAATCATGCCCCCCTTCAATGTGACCATGCTTTCTAGAATGTTTCTCAGTTGTTGTGATTAAAATTCGTCTCATCTTTAAGCCCTTGCAATTATTGCAAGAACAATAGCATTTCCCATCACCCTTTCTTTTCAATCTAGCCCAAAATCTATCAAGTGTCTCTTCATTTTGTTCTGGACTAATATTATCTGACATGATTTTTCTTTACCAAGATTGACTATTTAGATCTTCAAAAAATATCAAATTGACACTCCAATAATTTTTATTCATAGATAGGTAACAAAATCTAATAATTCTGATATTTTACACCAAAAAATTGTCATGCAACCACCCTTGCAAAAGAGAAGATATTTTGAAGTTAATGACCCCAAAAAACACTTTAAAATGCTAATTCCAATACTTATTAAATTTTGATTTTACTATGATTTCCAACCGTTAGACTTCTAAAATCATAATATCGAACTTGATCGCAAACTTCCTACAACGATAGAGGTAGCGATCTAGTAAAAGTAAGTAACACATTCCTAAGGAGTAACAAGTCAGAATCATCATTGCTAATGTCAATACAGATTTATCCTTTTAGTTAAAGATGCAATGTGTCACTTCTTATGACAAGCTTATCCCTAGGGCCCTCAACATTGAGAGAGCCCTAATCTCACAAGGAAGCACACACTAGTAGAATTTGGAAAATAAATGACTAGGTGACTAAAAATTTTAGTCACAACAACTAAAAATGACTAAATTTTGCTCATTTTTTTGCAACTCATTTATAAATGAGTAAATAAATTACTAGTTTGGTCGTTGATTAAAAATTATTTAGTCACACAAATAAAATGACTAAATAATTAATCATTTATTTAGTCACAATCCATTTGAATAAATCATTTAAGGAATCAAGAATATAGCCTGCCAAAATACTCTAAAACTTTAATAAACATACCCTAAAACTTTTGTCAAAATCTTATTTTCAAGCGTAGCCCACCAGAATGGAGTTTTTATTTTAATAAACATACTCTAAAACCTTCGTCAAAACATTATTTTCAAGCATAGACCACCAAAATGGAGAAGTTTTTCAGTAAAGAATGACAGAGAACGGTGAGATATGTGTGAAAGGAGGCATAGAATTCATTGTTGTTTATCTCATTCCTGCTCTACTCAACAAATCTTACATTGTTCCCGCTACTATTTGTAATCTAGGTATTTACATGACATATATTTGCATAATCTCAAATTCCTTAGAGGCTTTTGAAGTATCAATGTATCCTATATAGGGTTTAGAATGATTTCTTTTAATTAAAAAAATAAATAAATGATGTATTTCCCTATAATTAGATAATGTGAAGATCTCCTAAATCTGTCCCAGCACACTATCCTCTTTGGCACTGTATTCATTACTCCAACTACTAGGTTTTTGCATGTGACATCTTTAATATCTTCATGACCATGACTTTTAAATAGATCTCAGTCTTTGCTTCAATCCTTCTCATGGTAACCCTTGAGTTCCATAATCCACCTTCAATCTCTTCTAAAAATGTTGTCTTAATCTAGACTGCATAGTATGCATATAAAACAAGTCCTTCATACCTGCCATTGTTCCAAACCACCACTCACTGCCTTGCTTAAAATGTTGCCTCCATAAGCAAAATAGCATGTTTTAAAATCATGGTTGCCAATGATTGACCATTAAGGTCACCACTTTCATCAAGATACAATGAGATTTTTGTCTTCAAACTCAAGGCATTATGCAAGATAAAATTGTGAATTGTTTATTGTGTACGGTTTTATTTTCTTGCACATTTACTGCTTTGCTAACTTCCTTTAAGATTGGGTATTGCACCCTCAGCTGCAATCTCAAACAGCTCACTCACTATCACTTGAAGATTCCTTGCATGAGCATCCTTCTATAAAATCAAACTATGCCCTATAGACTGCCTACTTACTACAGGGGACTCATTGTTTCATGGTATTGTAAACCTTAAGATCCTTCAACCTTATTGACACTACTTCACAGTCCACAATGTATTATTCACTATTCTCCCATCTTTGATGAGTCTCAAAACACTACTCAAACATGCAATCCACTACCTCCATTATACATTAATGGCTAAAAAGAAACATTAAACCTATGATTACCACGGTTACTTCATTTGGACAGTCATTCCCTGATTGCATTTTCCTTGTCTAACACTACCAAAAGCATTTGAAAAACCCTCAAGGTCAGCAAGGGGGTAAGGAAACTCACTATTAAAATCTCCACTTTACTATGCAAGGTTTGAGCTTTATTATCTTGTCACTGCTCAGCCTCTTTTTGACTATCACATCTCAAGTGACTGTCATTCTTCTTACTGTAGATTGCATTTACAAATGTCACTAAGCTACATAGTGTGCTTGTTATTGGCTACAATATTTAGATTGCAAGATTTTGTTATTAGCTACAATGTCTCAATATTTCTGGTATTGCAACCTCACTAATCCGTTAGAGTTATTGTTTATGTTTCTACGGAGGCCTAGGGTTTGTACCCTAATCATGCTCTTACCAATGCTTCTGTTGGTATTAAAAAACAACCTTAAATCTTGGGTCAGAAAATTAGTTGTCTTGAAAAAGTTGTGGTATGATCTTGGATTGTATCCTAGAGTGTGTGGGAAGCTTGTGTTTGATCATTAAGGTATGTAAACCTAATTAGGGAAATGTATCCTATATAGCATGGGTCTTGCTTTAATATTTTCCATAATGGTTATTAGCATATCACATTATTATAGTTTACAGTAACCCAACATTTCATTCAAGTATGTAACAAACTTGGTTTGTAGTTTAAGCTATACACTTTTAAGTAACATTCATAAGGTTTAGAAAATCTTGATTAGTCTCTAGAATAGCCCATTAAGCATGGGTTGTGCTTGAATTAATATAACACAACCACTTCGCATATCAACTAGAGTTATAGGCTCTTTATTGTAGCAAGAGGTAATCACTCTTGGATCATGCTATAATTACATCGTAACCTGTTAAACTTGAGACAACCTAAATGCACCCAACGATGATTGACACCTACATCATACAACCTGCATTAACTATATTATATGAGTGCCTCCATTTCTATCACAACATGGCCACATTAAACTTGGGTCACACATGAATGCATCATGTATTTGTTATAGCACAACTGTGCCACATGACCAATAGAGTTATGGATCACATAATTACAATCACAAGAATTTGTTCCTTGGTTGTGATCTTATCGTGATTCCACACAACAAAATTTGGACTTGAAATTCTCAAAACCTTAAACCTCTAAAACTGAAATATGATGAGATGTTGCTTTAAAATATGATTTTCAAACCTAGAACTACAAATCTGACTTCACAACTAAATTCTACAAAAAGACAATGACTACCCTCAACCTAGCGATATCTTCTTGAATTTTTGTTATTTTTCCCAAGAAAATCGTCCTTAGTTCTCCACAATCTATCTCAAGTAGAGCAAAACATTGTCACAATAAATCAGCAAACTCACTTTTCTTTATGTCGGCCACAATTTGATTTTTTTCTTATTTTTTATGTTTGTCAAAATTTTGACAAAACTATTAGTCGAAATTTTGACGAAACCCAGGTTCGTCGAAATTTCAACGAACGTCAGGGATAAACTTTTAAAAAATTGAAAATTACACATCAAATTTTACAAGCACCTGATGATACATCAAATTATACATATTTCGTCAAAAAAATTCATCGATTTTGCAGTCAAATGAGTTAGTGTTCTTAAAAGATCATTTGGGTGTTTCTTCCCTGACTTGTTGTTCCATAATTTTCTTCTCAGGATCTGTGATCAAATCTATCTTATATAATCTTTTTATTTTCATTTTGGGAGTAATAAACCATCTAGAAGATGACAAAACATCCAAATCTCTAAATATGGGATGCTTTTGTTCATTCATTAATTTGTCTATGATGGGAAATCCTATATGGAATCTTGTGTGATCAATGTTCCCTCCATAATCTAAAATATTTGAACTACCTTGTGGATAAGTTACCCCCACTAGAAAAGAAGGATGAAAAACCATATTGAGCAATTTGTATACACATCATCCTTCTATGGTGGAATACACAAGGTCTAGATGGAGATCAACACCCTGGATCTCGAAAAGTAAAAACAAGGCAAAAGTAATAAATTTATCTTCTAAAGAAAAATAAAAATTTGGTTGCACTTTGATATGTCCATCACCCTTAGAGGCATCAAGTATTCCTCTAAATTGAGCTATAACTACCTGATCCCATATACGACATTTGGTATTTGGACTCCTATGTCAGTTGAAGTGAGGGTGGACAATAAAATCAACATATGGGAAATGCACATGGAAATAACCTTTAGCCTTCCATCTTTCTACAACTTTTTGAGTAATAAATGGGAGATAGACAGGTCTAATTCCTACACCTTGGACATGGAGGTTGACCTCAGATTCACACATAGAATTTAATGTTCTAGCTTTAATACCCTTGTCTAGATATAAATCAGAAATTGAAATATCTAGAAATTTAAAGTTGCCCTTTTTGTCAACATGATCTTCTTTGTCCTCAATTATATTATGAATAGGAACAATAAAAGAACTACTTTCTTTCATCGATCTCTAACTAGCCGTAGATACAGGTTTAGGTATTACTTGAAATTTGGGTAGATTTTTTGTTATTACTTGTATCGACTTACTATTTCCCTATATGCTTGTCCTTTAGCTTCAACTAGGACTTACTGTCATGGCTCCACAACTACCTTCAACTACTTACACTCAATCATTCAAATCCAATCATTGTTCAATGGATAACAAATATGAAGAATACCAGTAACTGGCTCCTCTTTAAGTGAAATATCAAATAATGGCTAATTTAATACCAATAATGAGGACAATTATAATCACGAATTTCAAAATGACACAATCACTATTACTTAAGCAACTCAAACATATTAATGGCTCTAATACCAATTTGTGGAAAACCTACTCTACCAATTTAATTATTTTCTAAAATGTATTACATAGCATAATCATATACAGATTTCTAATTATCTAGATCATGCAAAGTGCAAGATAAGAGCATATGTTTGATATGCAAGACCTTATGGACTCTATACCTAATTCATACCAAGACTCCAAACTCCAATTCCAAACTCGATGCCTAAGGCGGCCCTCTTTTCCTATGTTTATAAGGAGTGTGGGTAATGCAACCTTGGCATATTACAATAATTATTTGGAATCCAACCATACAATTGTGACACATGTCCTATTAAACCAACTACATTAAGGAGTAGATAGCTCTTAGGAAGGTTGTTAAGCACTAACTTAGTGAAAGACAACAAAGTCACTTTTAGGACACCTATAAGCAAGAAGGGCCCACTTAACACCCATAAGTGGCAACAGGGATCTTTCTTTTTATGATAGGGTTGCATCCTATTTTTTAGACATTACTATTAGGATTAAGTTTTAATTCATGTTATGGCTCATAGCATTCTCATAAAGCTTGGGGTTAGGGTTATGGTTAGGGTAAAGGTTAAGCATCCATATATTTAGTAGATAAAACATTAATATTATTTCTACCACATCTATGAATAATGGATGGTGCTTCTCACCTTGACTGATTGATGTGTAAGAAAGGGACATTCTCATGGTGGGTTCAACACTTCCCCAATTAGCAACAAGAGTGTAGGATCTTGAAGGATTAGCACATAGAGTTGAGCTTGGATTTCTTCAAAAACTATTTATTGTGTACATTATTTTAGACCACTTGTATATGTGTGGTTGGTCCCATGATCTATTATATTCTTATTGTGGATGAGAATTGTAGTTTTGAACCTTTTATATCTTAGTTATGAAATGATGTTATCTTCATTGTTGAGTACTAGACATGTACTTGTGATATTTTCATATTATTACAAAGTACTTATGATATGCTTCCTTATTTTACTACTTGAGTAGGAGTTATATGTATGCGTGGATTCTTATTGGATATCACTTGCATTCTTTGCATATCATTATGATATTATATAATGGAAGTTAATGGAATTTGTTATAACCTTATCTTGTACCATTTTATTTTCATTAAGATGCTTATTTTGATCAATATTTAAGGAATTTTAAGATTATAATTTTTGAGGTTGTTACATGAAATAAGATCTACCTGTGTGTGGGAAATGTTAGTATCAAAATGAAACAATATAAACACACCAATGCAACATTAAACTAAAGAAAGCAAGATAAATTATGAAATCAAAAAGAATTCAAACAAAGCTTTTTCAGAATTGTTCCATTGTCCTCTATCTCCAAGGATTTGCTTGAAGCTGCTGCTCTCAGATTGTATAAGCAAAGCTTCTTAGAATGGCAACCTATAGAACGAGTATGCAAAGGGAGATTACTTCTCTATCCTATATGCTGGTGGAGTGAAATGTTGATATGGATATGCACAGGGGCTGTAGATTATGCACAGAGGCTGTGGATTATGAGTGATATGATATGAGGTGGATAGGCCATGATATGGAATGTTAATATGCTAAGCTATGCTATGATATGATTATAAAGGCTATGGATACTGGAAAGCTAATTGACTATAGTTTTCCTGTATGAAAGCTTCTATCTTTTTTCAGAGACCTGGCAGTCCCTTTTATAGATTTTCACAGGCAACAGCCTGGCTGGCAAAGATCAATGGCTGTGAGATTGTCTGGTAATTTTGAATGGTGAAAGATGGAGAGGTTGAGAGGAAGATGGAAGATGTTGGGAGGCTGGAGAGAAGAATGGAGGCTTGTCTTCAACCCATGGGAAAAACTTTGCACAGAAACAGAGAAATTAATTTTTTGTTTTGAAAGTTTGTTTTACGGTTGTTGAAAATAATTTAAATAAATAGATTTATTTAATTTCATGTGAGTTTAATTTTTGATTTTAGGACTATAGAAGATTTAATTAAATATTTAAAATATTTAATTGCGGATAGACTTTAAAAGAATTAATTAAATATTTGGAATATTTAATTGCAAATAGACTTTAGAAGTGTAGACATCCAAATTTGGACACTTAATTTATCCAAATTTATCACTTTTCATCTAAACATCCTCTTATCCGAGTTAATTAAGTAATATTACTATTTATTTATCCTTAATACTGCCAAATCCCTAAGGTATTTAATTAATAATTAAATACCTTACCCTCCTTAATCCCTCTTTTCATCAAATGAACATTTATTTAATTCCTCACATGTCATTTTCATCTAATCCTAATTCATCTCTTAATCTCTTCATTAAGGATGTGCACATGCCTAATCCTTGATTAGGATGTGTCACATCCTCCAACTTTTGCAAGTTGACTAAATCTTCATTAACCCTAATTATCCTCTAATCACTGATAAGTCAAACCTAGTGAGTACCTTGGTCAGCTCTCCCCATCCCCTAAGAAATTTTTAATTCCTTTTTATTCACCCTAAGCTCCTCTCTTCCCCATGCGAATTTTTAATTCACTTTTATTCCTCCTAGAATCCCCTTTTCCCATGCATCTTCTAGAATATTTAACTTGTCACATCAAGTCACATGTGACAAATTCTCACCTTTTGGGAACCTTGTCTTATCCATTAGATTCTTCCAATCATTGTGAATTTTTAATTCATTTTTATTCTCCCAAAGCTTTCCCCTTCCCCATGTGATCATTGAAAGGTCACATCAAAGTACTTGGAAGGTACTTATTCTTCCTCCACATCATGTACCTCTCTTCCACATCACCTACACATCATCTCACCCTTGGCCATCCCACATTCCACATATCAAAATGTGAGGGCTTGTGAGTCCTCAACTCACCTTAGCCCTTCATCTTGACTTTGTTGGATAAATCCCAACCATTGAATTCTCTAGAGAATTCAAGTTTCTCTATAAATACCCCATCCTCTAAGGCATTTGGGGAGACTTAGCCATTTTGCAACTAAATGCTACCATTTTCTATACTCATCTAACCTTCAATTTCATCCATTTGCATCTACATTCAAGCATATAGTCAAGACTTGCATTTAGCCATATCAAGAGCCATCAAGGAGCATACAAATCAAATCCAAATCAAGGGCCAACCAAGGAGTTTCAGCTGCGAAAAGGGAGGTATATTTATTTGTCTTCATTTAACACTTTCCTCATTACATTTACAAATTTCTTAGGCTAATCTTGAGGTGTTTCCTTATGTTTTTCCATTGCATTTTAATTGCTTAGAAAGGGTTAGACATTTGGTTATCACATTTCTGGCACACCCGGAGGGACCCACAAGTGGGTTCCTCAATTTAACGTTCGTTGTTGTTGAGTTTTTTAGAAGAATACATCACAGAAGGACGACTGCACCTCTGATTTTCCACAGTGGGGCAATTATGCTCCTAATTTTCCACAGTGGGGCGATTACGCCCTTGATTTTCCGCAGTGGAGTGATTATGCCCCTAATTTTCTATAGTGCGGTGATTACGCCCCTAATTTTCTGCAGTGGGGCGATTGCGCCCCTAATTTTCCACAGTGGGGCGACTACGCCCTTGATTTTCTGTAGTGGGGTGACTATGCCCCTGATTTTCCGCAGTGGGGCGACTACGCCCCTGATTTTCTACAGAACGGTGATTGCGTCCCCTCCTTGACCAAAATTTTTGGCTAACAATTTTTTTGCAGAAGGGCGACTACGCCCTCTCCTTGACCAAAATTTTTGGCTAACACTTTTCTTGCAGAAAGACGACTACACCCCCTGGGCTAAAATTTTTGTGCTAACACTTTTTCGCAGTGGGGCGATTACGCCCCTGATTTTTCGCAGTGGGGTGACTACGCCCCTAATTTTTCGTAGAAGGGCGATTACACCCCTGATTTTCTGGAGTGGGGTGACTATGCCCCTGATTTTCTGCAGTGGGGTGACTGCGCCCCTAATTTTTCGTAGTGGGGCAACTACGCCCCTGATTTTTTGCAGAAGGGCAACTGCACCCCTGATTTACTACAGAAGGGTGACTGCGCCCCCTTGTCATCGTGAAGCAACACATTTTGAAAGGTAAAACTGTCATTTTCGCTTTGATTTTTTGCTATTTTCAAGTATTAACCCCCTAACACTGTTCTTGCAAGGATATTGGTATTTTTTGCTAACTTTTTGCAGCATATTCTTGTGAAGTTGATGAAGAAAGCGGGATAAAACATCTAACATTTGCTTGCAGGGCTATCCGTTCACTCAAACTTTTTAAACTATCCTTGCTGTTTGCATTAATCTAAGAACATAGTTTAATTAGGGGGAGTAATATCCATTGCTTGCTGTGTTTATCTTTTTGTGTTACCCAAAGGGAGCATTAGCTTGTTTTCGCTTTCCCCTTGCACTTCGTGTGAGCCTGGGGAGTAGTTGGAAACAATTAGTGCTTTCTTTCTAGTGGGACTTGCTTGGGGATTTTATCACCCCAAGGGATGATTCCAACCACGCGTACCGGTGGGGTATATAAAGGGGGGGGAGAGCGAAAGTTGTACCCCAATCCAATCATACCGTAATTGGTAGAGCATCAAAGCTAGGGTGATACCTAGATAGATGTGAAGAGTTAGTCTGAGCCCTTTAGTATCTCGCTGGGGTTCCTGACTCACGCTTGTGATAGGATGGTGTTCATGGTTGTGCCTCACGTACCAAGAGTATATCAAGGACTCCCTAGACACCTTGTGCATCCTAGATTAAGACCTCTTTGGCCATACCCTTAACACTAATCATAGGATTGTGTTTGCTTGAAAGTGTTTTCTTGTGATAAACCAATGAAATTTTTGACAAATTGGTCTTATCATTGTCATTTTAAAGTCCTTGCCATAGTCATTTTCATCAAACCAAGTCCCTAATTTTCTGCAGTGGGGCGACTACGCCCCTGATTTTCTACAGTGGGGCAATTATACCCCTGATTTTTTGCAGAAGAGTGACTGCGCCCTTGATTTTCCATAGTGGGGCGATTACGCCCCTAATTTTCCTTAGTGGGGCGATTATGCCCCTGATTTTCCACAGTAAGGCAATTACGCCCCTAATTTTCTGCAGAAGGGCGATTACGCCCCTAATTTTCTGCAGTGGGGCAATTACACCCTTGATTTTTTGCAGTGGAGCGATTACGCCCCTGATTTTCCACAGTGAGGCAATTACACCCCTGATTTACTACAGAAG
Organism: Sequoia sempervirens; assembly: GCA_007258455.2. Taxonomy (NCBI): domain Eukaryota; kingdom Viridiplantae; phylum Streptophyta; class Pinopsida; order Cupressales; family Cupressaceae; genus Sequoia; species Sequoia sempervirens. The sequence continues at coordinate 63,970 of VDFB02162395.1, read as the reverse complement.
GGTGACTGCACCCCTGATTTACTGCAGAGGGGCGACTGCACCCATGATTTACTGCAGAGGGGCGAATTTTCCCTCCTGAACACCCGAAATCACCTTGTTTGGATCTGTTTAGCCTCTGAACCATTATTTAATCATTCCCAACCTTTTTCTCATCATCCCAAGCCTCCGTTTTATCATTTTAAACCTCCAAAAACCTCCATTTGATCATTCCAAAGCTCCATTTTATCATTCCAAAGCTCCATTTTATCCATTTCAAGCATCCATCTCCTCATTCTGAGAGTCATTCATCTATTCTAAGCACCCATTTGCCTGTCATCAACAATTTTATGAAAGTCATCATTTCATCACCAAAATCACATAAGTGCCACTTAGAACATCATTAGAGTCCATATCCAGCATCAAATCATCCATCCCAATCATCTAGACTTCATTTTGAGAATTTTGATTTTTGTGCCAAAACTTCTGGAGGCCATAACTTTTGACTCGGGTGTCTGTTTGAGCTGAAATTTTACGGGTGGTTGTGTTATGAGATGGCATGTAGATCCCCAACGATTGGAAGTCCCTCAGACCCCATTTTTCCACATTTTTGTGGCCTCAAACTTTCATCTTGACCCTCAAAATCGCAATTTAGTGTTTTTTTCCAACATTTTGAAAAATCATTTCTGTCCATAACTCGAAATGCATGTCTCAAATTTGGGATATTAGTTGGAAATTCATCCTATCTTTGTTTTGGGTATTTTTTGGGAAAAAATTGGACTCTCAAAAGTATGTCTGTAAGGTTTCCTAAAATGGAAAAATTTGACAATTTTTGAAAATTGCCAAATCTAGAAAAAAATTATTGTCAGCACCTTATGTTCTTTAAACCCCAAAACTTGGTGTAGAATCAATCCCATCACATCCTCCAATAATTCTAAGCTTCAACCCAATCCTAATTTGAGCTTTAATCTAATCCCAATTTGAGCTTAACCAAAACCCTAATATGAGCTTTAGTCATTTCAACCTTTCATTCATCCATTATGAATAGTTGTTCTCCCTTTTCAATCA
>VDFB02162395.1:0-62826 GCA_007258455.2 Sequoia sempervirens | reverse complement strand
CCTAGGATGGATGGAGAGTTTGATGGACTAGGATACCTAGGTTGAGGTGTATAACCAAGGCCATGAGAATATGGATGTGCTTGGAGAGAAAGGGGATCTAGGATACCTTGCTCATGAAGGCCTAATCCTTTTCCTTTGTAATTCATACTTTGACACATTCATTTACTAATGGGATATGTATTGTTTGTGAAACAAGATGCAAGTCCATTTTGAGGAGGATATGATATGGATGAGAGGATAGGTGTTGGAAGTAAACCAGAATGGATAAAGGTGGAGGATCCCAATTTATAGGTGTGGGGTTCATGGATAACTTGAATAGATGTGATAGACTCTTGACATGGGGACGATGGGGTATTTTGATCTTGACTTGGAAAAGGATTATGAAGTGGTATGAAAGGAATATCTTGATCATGATAAGGATAATCATCTTCATGGGATGAAAGGGTATCCTTGAATGGAAGCATATATTGATCTTGATGAGGAAGGGAATCGTGAGATTTTGTAGAAATCATATCTTGATCATCAATTGGTAAGACATCATTAGATAGGATGAAAGAACTATCATGCTCTTGTGATGCAATAGAATCATGGGATGGTATGGATTGATTAGATGATGTGGAAGGAGAACTTGGAAGAACATTTTGTTCTTGAGATGGAAGAGGATTATCATGGGTGAATAATGAAAGGAGGGGATCATCATATGGTTCTTGAGAGATGGGATCTTGATCAAAGATAGGAAGGGTTTGTAGAATGTTTTGATCAAGATGTGTAGATTGAAATGAATCATTGGATGTAAAGGATATGATAGAAGAAGGTGATTGAATGGAATCGTTATCTTGAGTGAAAGAATCGTGAGGTTCATTTTGAATTATGGGGGATGAAGATAAATGCATGACATGACAGGATTGGTCAATTTTATTTGATGGCTTAGGATTAGGCTTCTCAGTTAACCTTTGCAAAAATTCAAAAACATTGAATTTGGATGATGTTGCTTTTGGAGGAGAAGAGGTTACATTCATATTTCTGTCAAAGGACTTCATAGTTGTGCCCCCTTGTATTTCCTTGATTTTCCTTTGGAGTGCTCTTATTTGTTGGGGAAAACTACTAAGATCATTTAATGGAGTTTGTCTTTTTAGGATATTCCTTAATTTTCTCCATATTGTAGTTAGAGGGCAATTTGGCACCGTGGTTTGCTAAAAAAAGAAAGTAGCATTCTTTATCTCACTCTAAGATCTTGTCCAAAATTATGTGAAACTGTGGATCCTGTTCAACTTCTTGAATCATTTCATCAGTTATTTCATCATTTGAACTATTCCCAGTACGAAACCTATGAAAAGTATTTTCTTCCCTATCACCCATGTTGTAAAGTGGACAACAGGCATATGCTTTTGAAATGTTCTTCTAGACTTAGATCATAATTTTGTAAGTGCAAAAACGATGATGTCTTGATTTGATAAGATGAAAATCTTATGATATGATCAAATGACGTTTCTAACCCTTGATTGTGGCTTCCAAGATGAAAGGATATTAGAATCCTATTGGGGAAGTTGAATCAATAATCAAAAAATTGTTTTGAAAAGATGCACTTTTTTGAGATTTGATCCTAGTCTCGAAAAATGATAAGTGTATTAAATAGCCTAGTTTGTTTTCAAGATTAGTGAATGATTTGGTTGGGATGAGTGGGATATTCAATTGAGAGTTGTGGTAGATAAGAAGAATGAATACATTGACTGTGGTTGTGCCTTTAAGAAAGGGCTCTTCATTGAAAGAAAGCTCCTGAGTATAATGGTTCTACAGCATAATCGTCAGTGAAACCTCTAACACAATCAATGGATAAAGGTTCTATGTTCAAGTAAGACCTTTCGACTTTGGTACAAGAATCATCTTTTCTTCAATAGTTTCTTGTAGCTAAGTGGTTTCTTTGGATTTTTGATTCATTTGAGAATGGATTTCTTAACAAAGGTTTGTGGATTTCCAATCTCTTAACATGAGGATAATCAATGTAATTGTGAGTTTTGGATGATCTTTACTGAATTAATGTTTTGAAGACACATCAAGCAAGTTGCAGAATAGTTGTTTTTAAGTCCTATACTAAACATCAAGTGTATGATCAAAATGTTTTTCAAAAATTGTTTTGACAGGTTTTACACATGATAGATAGTTCAAACAGACTCACTCTTAGTACTCAAGTAGGTCACCATAGTAATAAGCAGCCCACATCTTAAAACTGCGTCGACTCACACAGCTGTGTCACCCCCGAAAGGGCACCCATGTTTTTGTCTTTTCCAGGCACATACTCAGAGTGACGGAAGTGGATACCGGATCCCCTGAGCAAACAATCCTTGGCAGTTATATGGTGAGTATCTTAGGGGTAGATTCTTCCCTCCCCTGCACTATGATTATTATGGTGTTCGGAAACTGGCTTCAATTGCATACTACACTAAGTTCATAGTAAGGATTTATGTTCGATGTGGAAAATGATATACTCCCTCAAGAGACCTCCCTACCTTTAGAACAAAGGCTTTGGGGATGGTTATCTTCCACACTACCATCAAAAGAGGGTTTCCCCAGATTTGCTCTAAATTTTATAGTGGGGCGGAATAGCCTGGCTTTGGCTTGAACCCACTTGAGTCGTTCCTCTTGGGTGAGTACTTTTTCCCACAAGAGCAGGCTCTCTAAAGGATGTAATTAAAACAGTAAATTTGCATGAAATTGAAAAGGCAAGTCTGGTATTTTGATCACCCAGTTAAGGGGAGAGCATAAACCTATTGCCACAAACAAAGCAAACAAATGTTCTTTTTAAAACCCAAATCACAATGTTCTAATTTAAATGAAGATTTTGCTTCACAAATACATGGTGTTCTTTTTAGTCCAAAATAAAAGATGAAGTGACTATCCTAGGATTGCTTCATTCTTTTAAATTAGGTGACTATCCTAGGATTGCTTCATTTCAATTAAGTGAATATCCTAGGATTGCTTCATTCCTTTAGAGCCCTTACTGGCCGCGGTCGTGTCGGATCCAGTCAAATCCTATTTAAGTTACAGATTACAATTGCAGGTTTTGAAAAATTTATGCTAAAAATAAAAATTGCGCTAAAACAGACATCATGGGCACTATGAAACCACTTATGGGCACTATGAAACCACTTATGGGCGCTATGCAACCACTGATAGGCGCTGAGAAACCACTGAAGGGAACTATGAAACCACTGATCATGGGCGCTATGAAACCACTGAGAGGCACTATGAAACCACTGATGGGCACTATGAAACCACTGATGGGCACTATGAAACCACTGACGGGCACTATAACAATGTTAAAGGGCGCTAAACTGGGTGTGACTTGCGTTGAAGCATGTTTATTGTGCTAATACGCTGTTTTAGCTGTGACCTATCAGAAAAACCTACAAAAAGATGTTAGAATTGGGGCAAGAGCCCCACGGTGGGCACCAAAAATGTGTGTGGGAAATGTTAGTATCAAAATGAAACAATATAAACACACCAATGCAACATTAAACTAAAGAAAGCAAGATAAATTATGAAATCAAAAAGAATTCAAACTAAGCTTCTTCAGAATCGTTCCATTGTCCTCTATCTCCAGGGATTTGCTTGAAGCCGCTGCTCTCAGATTGTATAAGCAAAGCTTCTTAGAATGGAAACCTGCAGAACGAGTATGCAAAGGGATATTACTTCTCTATCCTATATGCTGGTGGAGTGAAATGTTGATATGGATATGCACAGGGGCTGTAGATTATGCACAGGGGCTGTGGATTATGAGTGATATGATATGAGGTGGATAGGCCATGATATGGAATGCTAATATGCTAAGCTATGCTATGCTATGATTATAAAGGCTATGGATGCTGGAAAGCTAATTGACTATAGTTTTCCTGTATGAAAGCTTCTATCTCTTTTCAGAGACCCGACAGTCCCTTTTATAGATTTTCACAGGCAAGAGCCTGGCTGGCAAAGATCAATGGCTGTGAGATTGTCTGGTAATTTTGAATGGTGAGAGATGGAGAGGTTGAGAGGAAGATGGAAGATGTTGGGAGGTTGGAGAGAAGAATGGAGGCTTGTCTTCAACCCATGGGAACAACTTTACACAGAAACAGAGAAATTAATTTTCTATTTTGGAAGTTTGTTTCACAGTTGTTGAAGATAATTTAAATAAATAGATTTATTTAATTTCATGTGAGTTTAATTTTTGATTTTAGGACTATAGAAGATTTAATTAAATATTTAAAATATTTAATATCATATAGACTTTAGAAGAATTAATTAAATATTTGGAATATTTAATTGCAAATAGACTTTAGAAGAATTAATTAAATATTTGGAATATTTAATTGCAAATAGACTTTAGAAGAATTAATTAAATATTTGGAATATTTAATTGTGAATGGAACTTTAGAGGATTTTTAGAATAGAAGAATATTTAATCTTTATTTAAATAAAATATTCAAGCCAAGATTAAGTGATAATTAATATAAATAAAGCGTAATGTTTATTTAATTAATTAAGAAATGGATAAGAAAAGTGATAAAATAAACTTATTTATTTAATCGAAATGAAAAAATGAACAATATAAATAAATTCTTTAAATTTATTTGTACGTAGATTGAATTCAGAGATTTAATTAAATATTTAAAATATTTAATTAATTATCAGACTATTGTGATGTGACCATTTTTAGATGTATACAGTACATATAAGAGAGAAGGAAGAAACCATCACCCAAAATAGTGGAGAAGAATATGAAGTCATCTCCCACTAACTAAGACTCATAGTGAGTTAACTTCCTCAAGACTAGCAAGAGGTGGCAAGCTAACTCCATGAGACTCACCAAATAACTAGCAAGTTATCTCTCTCTAACTAGGAAACCTAAGTAGACTTTAACATCATGATAAATTATTTATGTGAATGAAAATGAGATAACATCTACACTAACATATTCATTGTGCTCATCATATATTTGTGTGTTAAATATGTGCATTATAATTTTCCTCTTATGCTTGCACTAGTATTATAGATGGTTGTGTGAATACTAACTATTGTATTATTGGTTTAATGTAATCTCATCAAATATTTCAAATCTAAGAGATAGAGTTGAGCTAATCATTGTCTATTTAGTTTATTACTTTTTTATTTTCAATTTATTTCTCTAACCCTAAACATATTTGATTTTCTTATAACTTTATAGCTTAAGAAAGACTCGTATCTAGGTTAGTTCAAACCCTAGGAATATATTAGATTAGCTTAGATTATATTAGATAAGTATTTTATCACCCAAACTTCAAAGATCTTACTTATGTTCAACATATCCACAGTGTTTGACTACAAATCCCTATCCAATTTGATTTAAACTAGTAGAGGACCCTTGTAAACTATTTGAAATTTGAAATAGATTAATAACCCAAGGAACTTTATAAAATAAATTCAAAGCTACATAAACTAGAAAAACATAAACAATGCAAACTAGCAATTTCGAGAGATATGTAATGTCAAGATGAAAAAAATGCATTAAGAGATTCTAAGATGAAAAATACAAGCTAGGTAGTAAGTTTATATAGAACTAAGGAGAGGATGGAGGTGACAAATCAACCAATAGGAATTGAACAAGAATATTGAATAAAGTTATGAAAAATTAAATACTCCACCCTTTAAGGGAGGGGACACCTCATCACTTTATATCCTATTATTAAATAATACTCTTTATTATCCTAAGCAAGCTTAATAAAATTGTAGGAAGAACCTATGACTAAGGGAAATAAATTAATGCACTAGGAAAATGAAAACCAACACCAACACCCCTCCTTAAGTGTAGCTTAGGTGAATGTAAAAGATGATGGGTCCCAAAAAATGAGGTCATGTTAGGCACCCATGTACATATAAAATCCCTCCAAAAGAAGGAGCCCCCCCCCCACAGATAGAGAGAGAACACCCCCAGAATAGAGAGAAGAAGAGAAATACTAAGTATCCCAAAGCTTGCAGATGAATGAACTTGCTCTCAATGAAGGGTTTATTAAATATTTTTGCAATCTGATCTAATGTTAGATAGTACCTAAGATCAATGATTTTCTCATGAATCAACTCTCTTGAAATGTAGTGTTTGTGTATCTCAACGTGTTTGGTCCACTGATGATGGACCAGATTGTGAGAGAGTTGAATCATGCTCTAGTTGTCATGAAAGATGACTATGGGCTTCTAGAAGGGAATGTCAAACCCAGTGAGAACTTTTTAAAGCCAAATGGCCTCAGTAGTAGCATTAACTGCTCCTCAATAGTCAACCTTTGTACATGAAAGAGCAATAGCATATTGCTTCTTACTCGACCAATAAATTATACTGGAACCAAGGGAAAAGAAATACCCTAAAGTAGACTTGTGATCTTGAGAATTACACACTGGTCGATCTAGATTTGTGTATCCCACAAAGTTAAAATTCGCACCTACTACATAGTGAATCCCATAGCTATGAGTACCCTTGATGTAGTGAAGGATCTTCTTAGCTAATTTTCAATACAGCTCATGTGGATCCTACATGAATCAAGAGACCATGCCTACATCATATGAAATTTCAAGTCTCATTCGAGTCAAATAGATGAGACTATCAATAACTTATTGGTACAAAGTGCCATCCAACAAAGGTGAAGAACACTTAGCTTCAAGTTTGACCCCTAACAGAAATGGAATCAACACAAGCTTATAGTCAGTCATGAAAAAATTATGAAGCAAATAAAGTGCATACTTAGGTTGTGCAAGAGAGATACCTAAAGAGGACTGAGTGACCTCAATCCTTAATAAGTAGTGCAATAAGCCCAAGTTTGACATCAAAAACTAGTCATGAAGGGAAATTTTCATTGCATGAATGGTGGATGAGTGACTTCCTATGATCAACAAGTCACTGACATAGAGAATCAAGAAATTTTGAGTATCATCCTACTATAAAATGTAGACATGAGGATCAAAATGGCATCAAGTGAACCAAACTTTCAAAAGGAAGGAGTCTATCTTATAATGTACCATGCTCGAGGGGTTTGTTTGAGGTCATAGAGAGACTTCTAAAGATGGGAAAAAATTGAAGGATCTTGTACAAACCCTTGTGGCTACTCCATGTATATCTCCTCCTAAAGGTTGCCATGAAGAAAAGAACTCTTCATATCCATTTGATGAACTACCCATCTATGAGCAATAGTAATAGCAAGGAACATGTGAGAGAATCCTTTTGCAACCAAGCAATCCTTATGCTTATCAATCAACCCATCTTAAATTTTCCAATAGATCCACTTGCATTGAACAAGTTTCCTTCCCTTAGGAAGTGGTACAAGATCCCAAGTGTCGTTCCTCTCCAAGGAACTGAACTCTTCTTGCATAGTTGTGTCACACTTAGGGACACTAGAAGCTTCCCAAAAGGACTATGGATCAGAAGCTATAGCAAGGAAGAGATGTGGATCTTCCTAAAATCATGATCTTGTTCTTATGTGATCTATAGGATCCCCTACCCAATCCCTTATTGATTGCAATATTTGATGAGCCCAAAGAGGCCTGGAGGTTAGAGAAGGCAGAGAGTCTGGAGGAGAATCATCAACCTCTAAAAGAGGGGTATGTGAATCCTCATTATCACTCTCATTATCTAGTGGAGGAAGAAGACTCTTCATCAAGATTAGAAAGATTATGATCCTCTAAAGAACTTATATCATCATTATATAAAGACTCCAATTTGATGGTAGATTGAGAAGTGATAAAGGGCTCTCCTCAAAATGAGCACTCCTCTCAATGAACAACTCTTGTGTGGTAGGATGAAGAAGCCTATACCCTTTGACATCATCTAGGTATCAAACAAATATGCAAGGCTTTCTTTGTGCGTCCATAGCCTTGTGTTTCTCTACTATAATGTGGGCCCATGCACTAGAGCCAAACACTCAAAAGTGTTTAACTTATGGTTTTTTACCATACCAATCTTGAAAGGGAATTACCCCCTTCATAAATTTGTGAGGAACTCTATTTTGGATATAACACTCACAGTTAATGGCTTCTTCCTAGAATTGTGGTGTCAAAGAGTTGGAGTGAATCTTACAATTGGCCATCACTTTCAAGGATCAATTCTTTTTTTCTGTAACTCCATTATGTTGAGGACTATAGGGAACTATATGTTGAAAATTAATGCCTTCTGAAGCATAATATTGCACAAACATGTGGTTGGCATCATTATCTATACGTATAAATTTGATGAATTTCCTAGTTTGTTTCTTTTCAAATGCCTTGAATTCCAAAAATGAATCAAATACTTCATACTATTGTTTGATAAAATACACAAAATTTTACTTGGAAAAATCATCAATGAAGGTCAAAACATATCGAGCTCTATTTCAAAAGATGGTTGTGGAAATGAACTAGCCAAATCACTATATACCAACTCTAAAAGTTGTGTGGCTCTCCAATCTTTGCCTTTGTCAAATTTCTCTTTTGGATGCTTTCCAAGAATGCATCCTTAACAAACACCATCATAAATATGAATTGTAGGCAATCTTGTAACCATGTCTTGTTAACTAAGTTGTTGCAAGTAGCGATAGTTCAAGTGGCCAAGCCGTTGATGCCACAGATTACTCACTTCATTAGAATGAGTGAGTATAACAGACAAAGGTGGATCAAGAACAAAGTGAGAGAACAATTAAAGTTGAGATTGATGATCTTCCCTCCCAACCACAACTATAGAATCATTATTCAACTCACGCATCACCGCAGAATCAAGAGAAAACTCAACCCACTATCTTGTACCTATGTGAGTGATTTGTTATACTAATAGGAGATTAGTTGATGATGAGGGAATACAAAGAACATCCTGAAATGTGTCATCACCCATATCAATAGACCCTCTCCCACACACCTCTATACAAGTTTTATCAATCATCTAAATGTAAGGTATAATAAACGGATCCAAATATTCCAATTCATCCTCAGATGAAGCCATGTGGTGTGAGCCATCTAAATCAAGAACTCAAGTGGTTGGTGGAGAAATGACTGCTACAAGGGCCTTGCCCTTTCCTTTCCCCTCATTTTTTTGTAGCTCTGTGACACCCCTCACCTGAACTTTACTTGATTGATTTAGGAAAATAATGTGTGTCAAGTGATCAACTTATTTCTTCAAACATTTATGCTCATCATGACCGGGTCTTTTACGATAGGAACATTTGACCTTCTATTTCTTAGAATTATTGTCATTTTAATATGAGGTCTCATTGGTTGCTTTTGGAGCAACTATTTTTTTATGCTTCTTCTCTTTACAATTCTTTTGTTTCTTATTCTTGTTACTATTTTTTCCTCATTGTTCTTTTGTTCCATGGTTGGAATCCAAGGCATGTGACTTGGAATACTTTAGAGTGCCCATATGGATTATCTTATCTTGCTCTCGAGTGAGTAGAAAAATCATCCAAAGATGGCATGGTGCATTTTGACCTAAATGCGTCCTTAGCAGTATAAAAGGAAACAAATACTAAATATTCAAATTTTAGCTTAGAGAATACTTAGAATTCATTGTTCATATTTCTTTGCATTTCCACATTGCTTTAAGTTTTAACTGTAGCAGGTTAGTGATTTCAACTTTGTGAAAAAATCATGAATTTTGTTGAAGCTGCTTAGACTTACATTGATTAGTTCATTTTCCAACATATGACCCCTCATAAAATCTTGAGTGCCAAATAGAGTTTCTAGCTTAGTCCATGTTCCATTTGTTGTATTCAAAGATTCAATATGAAAGAGAAAATCAAGAGATACAAACAAACACAATGTTCCATATGCTTCATCACATATATTGAACCACTTGGGATTTTCTTCATCTTTAGCAATTTTAGTTTCTAATCCCATTGTTATCCTATCTAAACCAAGACTTCTTCAGTAAATTTTCATTTTAGACTTTCACTCAAAATAGTTGTATACAGTTAGAATAGGAATTTTTGTTTGATCCATAATGAAGAGATGCAAAAATACTTGTGTTAAAAGAAAGTGAACATGAGAACACCAAATCCCTTTTCACTAGTATCAAAAATCATTCCCCAAATATTATATGGTTAGAACTTTACAATTTAGTGCATTTACAAATATTTTTTCAAAATACAATGCTTAATAGGCCCATAATGGTCAAAATTACAAATTCTGATACAAAATGAACCTGAGAGAAAATATGGAAAAAAATCCTTCTAGTTGTGTAGTGTTCTTCAATACCTTTCCAACGCCTTTTTATTTTTGAAAAATAGAGCAACAGGATGAAAGTTATGGCATGTTGAATAAATTAGCAACAAACAACTTCAACCTAAAATATCTCACAAAAAAATGGAAAAAAATATTTTCAATACTTTCGTGGATGGAAAGTGCTCATCTCCAACTTTTTGTCGATCTCATTTGCCAAAATCTAATAACTGGGGAAAAATTTATGCAAGTTTGAAGAAAAGGCCCAATTTGGACTATATGAGGGCCCTGGTGGCCCCCAAGTGGCTCATGGGTGGGACCATCATCGGTAGTGATCATTAGGTCATGAATAAGTGGTGATAAGGGCGAACGAGGTTGCAATTAGCATAGATATCCAGGTGGTTTCATCAAAGTTCTAGCAATTAACTAGTTTTTGTCGTAGTCATTTTAACCATTGTCATGATTTGTATTTGTTGTGGTGCTTATGTCCTTAATCGCTTTCCTAGCAATGTGGTCTAAGGATCACTTCGAATGGCCTCAGATTTTGCTAGGGGCTTCTACAGACTGGTACCTATGTGCCTTAAGCATTGGCGGTGCTTAGTGTATAAATCACTATATGTGTAACACTTAAAGCACTAATTTTATTTTATTTTGAATTTTTCATGCAACAAGCATACCTACACAACCTAGGGGCTGTACAACCTCGTGGTTGTACAACCTCCTAGGCAAAAAACTGTCTCAATGGCTCTCAACATCGAATATGGGAAAATTTTATGTCAAAATTTATCTCCTCAACCTCTTAAATGCAATAGCAAGGTCTTTTTGGTTGAAAATTCTCCTACAAAAAGCTATTCACTAAATCTGAGATTCAAACCCCTATTTGCAACCATGTCAAATGATCTCCAAATCAGATGAAATGAAATTCAATCTTAACTTTCTCGAGCCTCTTAGATGTGTTGGAACAGTCAAAAATGTTGTCATTATAACCAAAAATGTTGCAATCACCCAAATCTCACAAGTACATATGTAATATGAAGAGGTCGTTAGATCTTTGTAAACCCTTTCTAATTCTTAAGATCATTCAAAATGCAAGAGAAGAGCATGCAGTATTTTACAATATTTTACATGAAAAAAATCAAACTCTCAATTAGGAATATATGAACTCAAAATTCTCAAAACAAAATCTCTAATACGATGTTTGAAATCTGAAATAGATTGATAACCTAACCTGAACTTTATAAGATAAATTCAAATCTACATAAACTAGAAAAACATAAACAATGCAAACCAGAAACTCTAAGAGACTTGCAATGTTAGGATGTCAAAATTACATTAAGAGCTTCCAAGATGAAAAATACAAGCTAGGTAGTGAGTTTATATAGAACTAGGAGAGGATGGAGATGGGAAATCAACTAGTAGGAATTGACCACCAACAACCACCACTATTGAATAAAGTGATGAAAAAGTAAATAATATAACCTTTACTAAGTTCATAATATAGCAAACCCATACTAAATAATATAGCAATAGGCCAAGGAAACCAAGTAAGTTCATAATATAGCAAACCCATACTAAATAAATTTTTCCCTAGGACACCATTATCTCAAATTAGCCTCACATAATTAGTATTCATAATTCAACTGAAACATCCTAAAATAATTTAGAGGATCATCTTAGTAATATATAGGTTGAGTTGAATACTCATCAATTAGAACTTCTCTTTGGTTGTACAAATATATTGCAACCATTAGGATAAATGAAGAGCTAAACTAGTTCATTGCAACCCCATTCATATTTCCCCAAAGGTATGAGATGGTATAATTATTGATGCCAATGAATATGATAGTTATCTTAGCATAATATGATGACACTAATAAGTCACAAGTTTAAGTTATAAACATGTATTTAACTCAACAAACATTATTACCCCCTTGCGACATCAAGACTTCAATTGAAAGTCAAGATCTAGTGTCACCTTATTCCATACCAATGATTACTAACACTAATAAAATTCATATCAAGACATCTTTCTAGGTAGAAAATAAATTGTGCTAAATAAGCCACAAAAAACCATCTAAACTGTTGGTGTTTAAGTTTTGATTTTCCTAGTGGGTTAATTTATTTTCCCTTAGTCCTAGGTTTTTCGTACACTTTTATTAAGCTTTCTTAGGATAATAAAGTGAGTTTATCACTAGGAGATAAGTGATGTGTTGTCCCCTTCCTTAAAGGGTGGAACACTTTCCACTTTTGGTGGCATCCTCCACTTTTGTGGTTGATTCTTATTTTTGGATTTTCCACCTACATCCTCTCCTTAGTTCTATATAAACTCACTACCTAGCTTGTATTTGCAATGATTCATTTGATTCAACTTGGAAGCTCTTAATGCAATTTTGTCATATTGACACTGCATAATCTCGCAGAGTCTTGGTTTGCATTCTTATGTTTTTCCAGTTATGTAACTTTGATTTCCTCTTAAAAAGTTCCTAGGGTTATTCCATCTATTTCAGATTTCTAACATAAATTTCAAAGAACTTGCAACAGCAATTATAATCTTGTTTTAAGCATGTTATAAATAGCAAGATCATACTTAAGAATATTGTCTATCATATAGCCAAAAGATCAATATATGACAATGTACACTCAATAATATATAAATAATAGTAATATTCTTAACCACATATATCAATTTCATGCCTAATAGATATATCTTGAAGACGCCACCTTGTGATTAAGTATTATAGTGTAGAAAATTGTACTCCTATGTGAGTACAATTTCACACTTAATTTGGACCTGTTTTAGTGACTTCATATTTATATGCATTTTTACCATCCATAAATAGGCCCCTAAACCCCTTTATTATGCATCCTAATGCATATTTTTATCATTTTTTGACACTGCAAAATTCATTTAATTAATTTAAGGCCACGAAATACATTGATCCTAGATTTTTAGGCCAGGACCCATTAAGCAAATGGGTCCCCTTTAAGATCCAAATTCAAAATTTAAACATACTTTTCGTGGCATAAATTAAAGTCCCAAATTCAAGTTTCAAATATAGGCTTTCGGGATTTAAAATCAGGAAATTGGAAAGGAAGCCTATAAAGCCTAGTCTTTTCTCCATTTTACATTAGGTTGAGAAAAAGATTGAAAAGATATTCATAAGATTAGCACTCAAGATCAAGGATAATATTCAAGCAAGCAAAGTTAAAGTCTAGGAGCAGCATTTCAATTGTTTTTACAAGTCTTCAAACTCATTTTGTCAAGATTGCTCAAGCATTGTTCATGATTGAAGATTGATGCCTATGGTGGATCATGATGGATTCTAGGTTTTGGGACATGCAACTAGCCATTTCCCTTAATCTAACGACTTGTTTCCTATCGATCCCATCTTCTATCTTCATTCTACTAGCCACCTAAAGCAAGGTATAATAATATTTTGGATCAATTGGGGTGTTTTGTTTTATCCCTGATTAGGTCTTTATTTCATTATTCATGTTCATTTAGGGATCTTATTCTAACACATTTGAATAGGGTTTCTTTACATTTTAGCTCTAAACAATCTTAGACACACTTAAGATTAGGGCTCACACACATATTTATGTTTCAGATCTGTAATTTTTATCAAGCTTTAATTACGAAACTTAGGGTTTGACCGAGGCAAACCCCCATACAAATAAACCAAAAAAATCATTTTTGCTATAGGTACATATTTGGAAGTGAAGATTGAAAGGTATAGGAAGAAAGTGCAAATCATAAGCTACAGATCTAAATTTTAAAGTTTTAGAAAAGCCTGGCAAGACCCATTTGCCCAAGGGTGAATCAATCCCAACTGGACACTCAGCAGAAGCTTTTGGTGATAGGTGCACAATATCTTAACCTTCTCAGGTTTATCGGAAATTTGTTGATTTTGTTTCCACTATGCTTTAAATTGATGATTCAAGTCTTGTATTGCATAATTGGATTCATTTGGTATTTTTCATTCATCTCCCAAAAGCACATTTCAGTCATATTTATCTCATCTTTGCATAAGGAAAACAACAAGATCTCCATTAAGGTTGACTCACCTAAAGGTTGAAAGTCAATCTTGCCTTTGGGGATCTCTTTTTCCTAATGAAATAAGAAAGATAGGTGCATCATCCCATATTTATCCTAACACCTCATTTTTCTTTGTTTCAAGTACTTCATGCATAGTGTTAATTATAACCATGGTGATATCATGACTTCTCATTCTATTCTATAGTGGCCTCTTGAATCTCACTAGAAGAGAGCTACACAATCACATGACATAGCTCAATGCTTTATTTTGATGTAATTTATTTTAAAGAAAGGAAATGATATTATTCAACTATTCAAAATGAATATTTATTTTTAAGTTTTCCACCACTTCTACTATTTTCCTAATAGTAGCATGTCCAAGAGCAATCATTACAAATGTTCTAATATGAAGAACATTCAATTACATTATCTAAGTTATTAATGTCCAAGTCATATATACTTGCAACATTTTTAAGTAGCAATGGCCTATACAATTATGTTGTTTAATATAATAAAAAAAATTCTTGATATACACATCCATTTGCATATTAATGTTCACATACATATGTATATTATTGTTCTCATACATAAACATATCATGTGTTCAAAATATTTTTTAGTGAAGATATTAATTTTATGATTCATATCTGTCATAATATTATATATATCCTTTGTTATTATTATCATTGATTTATATGACCAAATAATATTTACCCAAATCTCTTACTTTTCATTAATAAAAAATCATGGTATCCTCTTGTCTTCTTACACTATATAATTTATATAATTTAATTGTGATTATGCAAGATAAAAGAATAAACACAAGACAAAACCAATTGGAATAATTCTACTTTGACTAAAATGAGTATTAAATTTACAAATGGTTCATTTCTACCTAGGTATATTTAATAGGAATTGTTTATAAAACAGCTTCCCAAGACCCCTGCTCGTGGATTCCTAAATACCTAATATGCCATTGCACACAAATAAATAAATATTATTTTTTTCACACATAAATAAATAAGAAGTTTGGCTGGGAAAAGTCTTCCGCATGAGCACTCCATAAAAATCCATATTTTACGGAAATACGGTCATGCCCTCCAATCATCCCATGTTCAAAGCTCTCGCCTGGCACCTGAACCTCCAATTATACCTAATAAACATACTTCTTTGTTAAATTGTAATAAAATTTAAAAGTCGAGGAGGTAATCAAGGATTTTAATAAAATGACTTCTACAGAAAGCGGCACAGAAATCAAATCGATCTTGTGCATATCCTGCAATCATGTCATTTTAGTGAAAAATGACTCCTTTTGTCTACTATATAAATCTGATAATGGCGGGCTAATAGAAAAACTAGATCCATTAAAGGATACCAGACATTCAATATCACAGAAAATACACGGTAAATCGCAATGGAGTTCCTAATACAAATATGAAAACAGAGGTGAAAATTTAATGACTTCGGCTGCGATATGAAAAAATGAGACCTTTTATTCATAATACAACATTAGCAAACTGCGAAAGAGGGCATGATTCATGCCTCTCTTGCTCCATTACACCCATTTTCCAATCAATACCACAATAGTTGGTAATTTTAGGGGTATGTTATTGTAATTTGTCTCCAAGCTGAGTTGTGACCAGAGCTTAGACAGAATGGCTGATTGCGGTAGAGAAACACAAATCTTGCACAACGCCTGCTACCGCTCAGCGTTTCATCTGAAGTCTCTTCTAAGCAACGGTCTCTTCAGATTGGAGAGACTAATATTGCTGTCATGTGACAGATTTGTGAACTTTCTCTTCTTGTTTCCAACACCTGATGTCTGCTCTACCAGACCCCTCATCTCCACTACAGAGGACATTCTTCTTCCCTGAAAAAAGACACAAAGAATGTGTATCAGCCAAAAGATTCAAACAACATAGTCCAGAAAATGACACCAAGGTAAGTAAAATATAGAGAAAGCTTACATTATAGATGGATTGGGTATTGGCATTGGTAGCAAACAGGTGGGTGATTTCTTGCAGAGGCTGCCTCTTGAAAAAATGTAGGGCAGGAAATGGTGTTGGCGATCTGCCTGCTAAAAATGGAGGAGAGTTCTCCTTGTTTTGGTGATGTTCCAGAGAAATAACCACATGCCGAGACCTTGGTGGAAGAAGCAGATCCGCCTGCGACTCCATTCCCACTCTTCTATGTGTTTGAAGAACAGGAAGGGAAAGAATTGCAGAAATGCGCGGAATGGGAATACGCGGGCAGTGTGAGACGTATTTGTAAGCGCGGTGCAGAGATTGATTGACATTGGCGGGGTGGATTTTCAGAAATTTGAGATTTCAAGGGAGGAGGGAGAAGCGTGAAAATGGAGTTAAAATGATGAAGGGAGAAAACCATTTTCTAAATTTCAAAAATGGTTTCAAATTTTTACAGTTCAAATTTTTGGGATCCGCCCAGATTTGTCGCAGGAGTGGCGGAGTCACGGGTGTGGAAAGTATGTGGTCCTTTCAAATTTACTTACGACTTTGAGATTCGTTACACATTGTTCTTCTCATGTGTTTAAATTTGACGGTGTCGAAGTAATTTTTCACTTATTTTCAGAATGTAATTCATAGTGCACACTAATGTATTGTGAAATTTGTTTTGTGAATAATTTAATGTAATTATATAAAATTCAAGTGAGTAATTTATCCTGAATAATTTATTACGAAAAAATTCATCATCATGACAAATTTACTATAAGGAAAATTCACCACCAACAATTCACCGTCACAAAAAATTAATCGCAATAATATTTTTTAATATATATTTCCAAAACATATTCTCATATATTTAGTTATTAACTCAATTTTATTTCCAGTCATTTTGAGAGATTCATCATATTCTCAGCCCAATTTTATATACATCTACTAATTCATAAATCTTCTAGTACACAATTATGTATAGCTTTTTATGGTCATGCTAGAGATTCCCCATATTATCAACCCAATTTTATATGGACTTATTAATTTGTAAATCTTCTAGTACACAAGAGTGTATGGCTTTTTATTATCATGATGCAAAAAAGATACACATAGTTGTCTATGAAAAGCTTTACAATTTATGTCGTGGATTGTGAAAATATCATGTCTTTATGCACCTATTTTTAATCTTAATATTTTGCATTCCTTGGTCAATCTCATAGTGCTCAAGTTTAATCCTAAGGGACTCAAATGACCCCAAATTTAAATTTTAAAATTTTAAATTCTCAAGTTCATACACTTGTTTAATAGTCATTGGGAGCAAATTGAAAGGAAGCAAGGTATGCAAAAATGCTTCCTCAACGAACATATGAGGAGCACTGTGCAAATTTTATGATTTTTACCATTACAATGAAAGAAAATTGTGAATGTTTGATCTAGACCTACTCCAACATAAACAAACAATCAAACATTAGTCCCTAAACAAATCTAAACTAACATTCCCCATGAGATTCATTCAAACACAAGAACATGGAAAATAAAGCAAAGTAATCAAATGAAAGCTAATTAAATTCTATTCTAATACTCAAACCAGCATCCCATGGGGGAATTGGTGCTTCTTTGATGTGGAAAGAAGCCCTTTCCCAATTCCTTGATAAGTTTGATGATGATTTATTGATCCTTGATGAAGAATGACAATAACCTTGCTATGATTGATGAAATCTCATGCTAACATGGATGAAATGTGGATGAAAATGGATGCCTTGAATTCAAAATGACTATAATAACCTTGCCTAAACTTGTGAATGACTATGGATTCAAATGAGCATAATGATCTTACATGGATTGTGGATGATCAAACAAATAGAGAAGGCCTCTATTTATAATGGAGAAGGATGGAGGAATGCAAAATGGGATGAATGTGGGACTAAACTTGACCCAATGGCATTGTGCCACTTGTCAACATGTTATTGAAGAGAGGTGGAGCACATTTTGATCAATGTGCATGATAAATGCAATTAGTTGGAATTTGAAATTCAAAAGATGGCTTGCGGAGGAAGAGTTGAAAGATGAGTTAATGCCACTTGGCTCAAGAAAAAGGACATGTAAGAACTATAAATGCCAAATTGGGGGACAAGTCCTTTTAGGAGGGAGATTTCAAAATGAGGGAATATTCCAACTTGATGCCCTTTTGAATGAAAATAGAAGAATTTATAAATCAATTAAATTGATTTACTTGCACAAGTTGCAAAAGCTAGAGGATTTGATGGATTAGTGTTAGAGTTAATTAGGATTTGATTAACTTAGATGGAGATTAGTTGATTTGACACTTTGACTTAGATTTTTGGATTTATTTAAATGAAAATGAGAGGAATATGAATATTAGATTTATTTAATTAAAGAGGGATGATGTTAGACTTAAATCAAATAAAGGTTAGTTTATTTAATTTAAAGGAGATGACAATATGATTTAATCTGATAAAGAGATTTATTTAATTAAAAGAT
This sequence comes from Sequoia sempervirens, assembly GCA_007258455.2. Taxonomy (NCBI): domain Eukaryota; kingdom Viridiplantae; phylum Streptophyta; class Pinopsida; order Cupressales; family Cupressaceae; genus Sequoia; species Sequoia sempervirens. The sequence continues at coordinate 44,154 of VDFB02162395.1, read as the reverse complement.
GAAATATGATGAATTTAATCAAGTAAAGATTATTCGATTAAATGGTTAGTAAAGAAGGTTATTTAGGCAAAACTGATGTTAGTAAACCAGGATCAGGTGCATGAGATCAATCAGTATAATTTACATGTCTACAGAAACACATACAATAAAGTTTACAACATAAATAAGCATACCGACACATGAGGGTTTACGTAGGGAAAACCCTTTCAACAGAAAAATTCCACTCTCCAAAAACAACACATGTATAATTCAACAACCATAGTTACAATACAATGAGGAGGTTATGCCTATTATAGGAATATCACCAACATGCAAGTCTGAAGAAATTTTAACAACGTTATTGTGCTCACATAAACACTAAAATAATTAAATGTCATACTCCAAGTACAAGTACCAATATATAGGAAAAACTCAAGCTAGGAACCATGAATAGTTTTAGAAAAACCATTTGCAGGACCACATGAGGTATGGCACCCAAAAGTATGGTTTCAAATTATAGTGTCCCTCTTTGGTCTTAATTCTTTTGGCATTTATTAGCATATTCCTTACAACATGTCATACATCATAAATGTTATATTGGACCACCCAAACTTGGAGGTTGGGCTTAAACAACACACACTAAGCATTGATTTAGGTGGTTGTCATGTGGACCCCTGAACTCCTTTTTCCCTTTTCAATTTATGTTCCACATCATGATAAATTTTGTTGGTAATAAAGATAGTGTAATTTATTTGACATACTTCCTAAACTATTCTTATTAGCTAACCATAAGAATATTATTTTGTAACTCTTGTCCCAATTAATATATAATATACTTAAAACTATTTAATAATTATTAATAATATATACATTATATTTAATATTATATAATTTATTTATTTTGTTTGGAGATACCCCCGAGGGGGTCACCTTTAGCTTAGAGCCAAGGACTGAGGGGTATCCATTCCGCCAAAATTCGTCTGGGGCACAATCTTGACCTCATCCCTTTTGCGTCGAGGCTTTGCACTCAACAAGACTTGATCCCTGGTGGGCTCATTCCAAACCTTTCTACTTCACCAGTAGACCAAGGGCCCATTGACTATAGAATATATTTTATAATTACTTAATGTTATAAAATCATAATATATCTACTCTCATGTCGCCTTCACACTGCTCTAACCCTAACCCACAATGCTCTTGTTATCATGTTCTATCGCGATTAGAAGAAGACCTGCACAGTTAGCTAATGGTGTCAAGGAAACTAATGGCGAGGGCTTATAGAAATGGTCAACAAAGGCCCCTTCGATAGACTATCTTCTTCCTCTAATGAATGGCCTTTTGGGCACTAGATTGGAGGATGGCGCTTGAGAGTCTCTCCGTGAGGGCAAGATAGTTTGGCCACCCAATCTCTTTTTGAAAAATCGTTTCTTCCTCTCCATCCTCTCCTGTTGTGACTAGCAATCAAAGCAGTTCCCTTTCCATTCTGACGATCTAAGTCGATTTCAGAGATTAGTTTGGAAGGGGTTATCTGCGATAAGGAGGATTTTTTTTGAAGGAACGTGTCCTCATTTATAAATTCATAAAGGCATGGCCAAAATTGTGCAATCTCCATGCTTGGATCGCTGAAAATCGGAAGGACGACATGGAGGAAGAAGTATGCATTTGCACCTGTGCTAGGGGATTTTTCATCTTAGAGTTCAACTCTCTAGAATACAGGGTGAAGGTGTTGGAAAATGGCCCTGGTTCCTCAATGGAAAATTTGTATGCCTAAAACCTTGGTTCCCATCCCTTGACCCTCGATCAAGGACTTTCTCTACTGCATATCTTCGGGTGTGTCTACCATATCTCCCCCTGCAATTTTGGGAATTAGAGAGCTTGGGGACCATTGGCAATGGATTAAGAAAGTATTATTGCACCTCTAAGAAACAATTAACTATGCTAGCTCAAATTGTGTGTGTTTATATGTTGAAATCGATCTCTCCAAAGGTCTTCCTATTGAGATATCTTTGAAGGTATCTTTGAAGGTGCTAGCTCAAATTGTGTGTGTTTATATTTTGAAATGGATCTCTCCAAAGGTCTTCCTATTGAGATATCTTTGAAGGTGGGCAACAGAAGATAGCAGAAATCAGTAGATTATGAAAAAATTCCTCATAGGTGCAAAGAAATGTTTCTCAACATATCACACTGCTTCACAATCTGAAAAATTGGCTCATGTGTGGGGTGTTCAGGCCTCAAGTGTAAGGCCCACTTGGTGGATTGGGGTGGAGTCTCACCATTATGTCATTGCACGAGAAGCCCAAAATGCTTCGGTTGCTTCTCATGCTCCTTTAGAGGTCATTGAGCTAAATCAAATCCCCCCCTCTTTAGACTTGTGAGACCCGTCTACAAGAGCTTTACATGAGGATAATCAACTATTACAAAAAAATGCTAACTCTTAGGCTATTATTCTAAGGACTCCTTAGTATCTCCTATGTCTATAGACGCTACTAGTCCAAAGGGCATAGGGGAAATAAACAATCAAAATGCAATGATCCTCTCACATAGAACAAGAATGGATGGAAGTTAAGAGGAAGAAGACTCCCCTTCAAAACCCAAGCGCCATATGACTCTTAGATCATCAAAGAAAGCAAAGTGTTTTGAAGAATTGTATGATTTTGATGCACCCTTGTTAAAGGGTTGATGCAAATCACTATTTTTATTATAAATTTTTTTATATGGGCGTGGGCCCCACATCCACAGCTTACCAATCATAAAATATTGATTAATTATTAATGATATATATTAATAATAAATACATTATATACTATTAATAATATATTAATATTTTAATTAAAACTAAATAAATATAATTTAAATAATATTTTTATTGCTATATAATAATTATCATTATTATAGAATATTAAATATATTATCATTAATATAATATATTATTTAAACTATGAAAAATATATTATATTAAATAATTAAATATTATAATTTTATAATATTTTTTATAATAAAACACTAAATGAAACACATTCTAATCTTGGTAATGATAAGATTTTTAAAGAAAACACTCTATATAGAAAATAATAAGAAACCAATGATGTATCCCTAGATACTCCTTGAAGAGTTGATTTTCTTTGTCTCTAGTGCGTCCTTCAACATTCTCTACAATTTGTGACCAACCCTTTAAGAATCTCAAGTTCAAAGATTTTGTCAATTGAAAAAAATTTCAAAGAAAAACTTAATTCAAAAATGAAAAATCTCAATACAAAATGGCGATAAAATCCTAAAATAAAAGGGTTTTTTTTTATTAAAGGGGTAAACACTTTTGATCCGAAGCTATGAACCAGTGAGGTCACAAATGGGGGACCTCATCCCCAATATAACCATTCAACAATGCCACCCCAACAAGGTTTGAACCTTGGTGGCAAGAACAACAACACCACCTTTAAACCATCATACCATGCCAATATCGGCCTAAGATAAAAGGGTTAATCACATTCATTTTTTTTATTTTTTTACATAAAGAAATTGATTACAATCCTTAATTACCTCTACCTAGATCAAGTGTTCAACTCAAACACCTAGCACTACCATTGCTTCATTCAACAACATTACAACCTATTAAATTTTTTATTTTAGTTAGTAACCACTATAAACCTACCTCTTATTGATAAAGTCCAATTAAAATGAGGGAAAACCTCATGAACCCAAAAGAATAAAAGATCTAATTTATATTTAATTTATTATGTAAAACAATTTCATTCAAACCTTTTACTATTATAGTCATAGCCCTGTAATTATAAATAACTATTTTATATTAATTATAAATTATTATAAAAAATAACTATGGATTATTTTATTTTTTTAACTTAAAGAAATCATCATCGGATGAACTAATTCAAGTCACTGTTTCAATTCCAAAATCGCCCACTAAAAATATTTTAGGACACAGCAACGAAGAATGGACTGTTGACAAGATGTAAGCATTCGGTAAGTCCTTAAGAATTCTTTCAAGTTTTGAAGGCTCAATGCAAAGAAAATGCTTGCAAATAGCCTTCTTTTCGAAAGATCGACTGATCTCAGTCTGAGATGGAATGATTTTGTTTAAATGCGAAACTTTTAAAGCAGCAAATTAACAATTCAATTCAACTGTTTTCTGGGTTAACGAATAAGACAACAGATGCTTTTCTGCAGAGCTATGGTTAACAGGATATTTGCACCAATTTAGTGATCGACTTTTTCACTTGTCTGCGATATAAATTTGAACGGCGGACTATAGGAAAAATTAGATCCATTAAATGATATCAGACATTCAATATCCTAGAAAATGCAAGGTAGATCACAATGGAGCTCGTGATACAGATATGAAAACAGAGGGCAAAAATTTATAGACTCCGTCTGCGATATGAAAAAATGAGACTTTTTATTCATAATGCTGAACATTAGTAAACAGCTAAAGAGGGCATGATTCCGGCCTCTCGTGTTCCATTATAACCATTTTTCATTCAATACCACAGTAGTTGGTACTTTTAGGGGTATGTTATTGTAATTTGTCTCCAAAGCTGATTTGAGACCAGTGCTTATTCAGAACTGCTGATTACAATATAGAAGCACAAATCTTGTGAACGCCTGCTACCTTTCAGCGTTTTATCTGAAGCCTCTTCTAAGCAATGGTCTCTTCAGATTGGAACTACTAATATTGCTGTCATGTGACATATTTGTGGATTTTCTCTTCTTATCTCTAACACCTGATGTCTGACCTACCAACCCCCTCATCTCCACTACAGAGGACATTCTTCTTCCCCGGAGAAAGAGACGAGATTTTTCAGCCAAAAGATTCAAACAACATAACCAAGAAAATGAAAACAAGGCAAGTAAAATATAGAAAAAACTTACATTATAGATAGATTGGGCATTGGCATTGGTAGCAAACAGGTGGGTTATATCTTGCAGAGGCTGCCTCTTCAAAAAATGTAGGCCAGGAAATGGTGTTTCCGATCTGCCTGCTAAAAAAGGAGGAGAGTTCTCCTTGTTTTGCTGTTGTTCCAGAGAAATAGCCACATGCTGAGACCTTGATGGAAGAAGCAGATCCGCCTGCAACTCCATTCCTATTCTTCAATGTGTTTGAAGAACAAATGGGGGAAGAATTGCAGAGATGCGCGGAATGGGAATAGGTGGGCAGTGTGAGACGTATTTGTAAGCGCGGTGCAGAGATTGAATGACATTGGCCGGGTGGGTTTTGAGAATTTGAGATTTCAAAGGAGGAGGGAGAAGCTTGAAAATGGAGTTAAAATGGTGGAGGGACAAACCAAGACTCTAAATTTCAAAACCGGTTCCAAATTTTTACGGTTTGAATTTTTGGGATCCGCCTAGATTTGGTGTAGGAATGGCGGGGTCACGGGTGTGGGCAGTCCGTGGGTCCTTTCAAGTTTACTCAGGACTTTGAGATTCGATGCACATTGTTCTTATATGTAAAATTATTTTTCACTTATTTTGAGAATGATATTCATCAATTTTGTTATTTCTGGATTGGATTGTGTATAGTTAAGTATATACAATTGAATTCAGAAATAACAAAGTTGGTATTCTTATGGATTGTGGAAATCTAATAGCACGTAATATTATCCGGACTTCACACTGATGTAAGGTGCAATATTGTATGCCAAATTTGTTTGCTTGGATTCAAATAAATAATATTTTTTTAAGTTTGATTCATTTGTTGACCTTTATCAATTTTAATTTACTTTCATTTATATATTCAATCATTAATTGAATTGAATTCAATTTTATTTTTGGAAATCTGCTATATTATTTATCCAATTTTATATGTATCTATTAATTTGTTAATTTTCTAATATACAATATACAATTGTGTAAAGTTTTTTATCATCATGATGCAAAAAAGCTATACATGATTGTCTATGAAGAGGTTTATAATTTATGTCATGGATTATGAAAATATCATGTTGTTATGCACCTATTTTTTATCTTAGGATTTTGAATTCCTTAGTCAATCTCATGGCGCTCAAGTTTGATCCCAAAGGACTCGTGATTCACCCCAAATTCAAAATTTTCACTTGGAGAAATCCAAACTAAGTTTATTGTCCAAAATAAGTTGAATTTTAGGGATACAAATCACAATGTAAAAACAATCTAAAACAATTATTGCTTTATTTTTTAAATCTACTTAAAAATATCGTCAATACATGTATTCTTCAAATCAACTATAATACCCACTCAAACCTCTTTCAATTCAAATTGGTAAATAGAAGCCCTATAATGTAACTAGTGATGATGTAAAGGGATGTGATTGTCTAATGACAAGATTAAAATAATAACAAACCTTAGTATCAAAGAATAACATATTTAATTCCACACAGCTATTGCAATCTCCATGTATTCTCAAATAACCCTCCTCCATTGTTGTGTGGTGGATAATAACACTCTAATGGAATAGGAGACTAGTATGGCTAGCAAATCCAACACGAACCATTAATGATGCTCAAAATGAACAACAAAAAGAACATTAGTCAACAACGATCCTCCAAATGTTTGATTCCACAAATGAATTACACTATCACTAGAACCTTATATAAAATCTCCAAAAAGTAGCAACATACAGTATATCAATATTGTAGCAATACAAACTACAATTCCTCCATAAATCAACACAATTGTGATCCTCAAATGGAATTGCCCAAGGTTGGAAACAAGGGTTTTCATTCTTGATCCCACAGGTGGGACCCAAAAGATTTTTTCTCCTCTCAAAACCAAAAAAAACCAAGGATTTTTGTCCTTGGATGACCTAGATTGAACAAATTGCTCAAATCTAAAAATATACAAAGGATGACTTATATTCTCCTCAAATGAAAATAGGTACCTCCTTGATATACATTTTTCAAATTGGACACTTAGTCTTAAATTTCCCTCCAAGTATTTAACTTTTTATTATTATATTAATATATTAAGTTTCCCTTAGAATTAGAGATGATCGAGCCCAACTTAAATAATATTATAAATTATTTTAATCTGACAAAGGGGACATGAGAACAAAGTATTAAATAAGTGAATATTAGAAATGCAAGGTTGAGAAGTTTATTCCCAACATCAACTTAGTACACATTTGTGTGATATTTTATGTTTTTATGTTTAAAAGCATTCAATGTGCACTTAATTTTATATGAAAATCACATGGCCTATCAAGGAGAAAATCATTTAAGAAATATATATTTTCAAGCTCAAAAACAAACACATATACATCAAAATTAGAATATGCATCTAGGACATATGCATGCTTAAGAATGTTGTCTTCAAATATTTTCCCATGATCATGAAGTTGGTCAATCAAGGCAACTAACCTACAATAACTTAACTCTATAAATCCAATGACTTCACCAAAGGTATTTTTAAATAACATAATCATTACACACTCAAATACTAAAAGTTATATATTTTAGTTTGTACAAGATTATTGTCTACCAATTCAAATTCAAGTATCAGATAATATGTGTGCTACTAAAAATTGACCCTAAGCCAGTCTAGATTGACATGTAAGGAACTCTACATCCATTTTGATTATGAGGTCCAATGACCATATTGAGGATAATATTTTCTATACATTGGTGAGTGAATCCTACACAACATCAATGCTATTTTTTATAACTTCCTGAGTTTGAAAATAAATCTTCTTTTGTGATGAATAAATAATTTTGGGTGTTCCATAAATATTTCTTCCTTCAAATCTCCATGTAAAAATATTATTTTAACATCTAGTTGTTCTAACTCAAGATCAAGGAAGGCAACTAGTGCTAATACTACTCAAATAGAAACAAGTTTAACAACTAGTAAAAAATAATGGAAATCAATATCTTCCTTTTGAAAATACCCTTTTTCTACCATCTTTGTGAGCCATACCTTTCATCTTTCTCATCAAAGCACTTCTTCAATTTGTAGATCCACTTGTAGCCAATATTTTTTTCCCTTTGGGAGTTCTACCATGTCTCGTATTTTATTATTCTTCAAAGCATCCATTTCTTCTTGAATTACCATTTTCCATTTAGTACCTTCAACATCATCCCTTGCTTCCCAATAATAACTAGGTTCCCCACCATTAGAAATCAAGGCAATATATAAACTAGGATCATGCCTTTCAAGAGGATTTTCCTGTTTAAATCTCTTTAAAGTCAGTTGTGGCATCTCCATGTTTTCTTGTATATTTTTTGCATCCTCATCTTTATCTTTTGAAGCTTCTTACCACTCCTCTTCTTTTGAAGATGGTTTATTTTCTAGCTGAATTTGTTGATTATGTGGTACATGTTCCTATTAATATTGTTTTCTCACCATGGTCTAAATTTTTTCAAGGTCATCATTTTTATTTTATGTCCTTAGGGTCCTAGACCTATAATGTTAAGTCTTAAGTCATGGTTTATAAACAAAAGGAAAAAATAAACTTGCAATTCTTGTTAACTTTCACACAAAAGAAGAAGGAAAAGGTTAAGAGTTTTCTTTTTGAGAGCTTTAGGGTTTGTGTGCTTGGCTTTGAAGGAGTCACCACCTATGTTTGTTGTGGGAACTAGTTTGCTTCCTTATTGCATGCATGAAGAATAGGGCACATTGCAAAGATTAAAAGGGAGATTTACCACATTGCAATGGCATTGGAGGTTTTTCATAAGTCCATTTACACTTCATCCACATTGCAAGACATGTTACATGGAGGTTAGAAAGGTTATAGGGACTCTTTCACACCTCATCCACACATTCAAATTTCTCCAAGATCTAGGTGTTATGTGGTATGCACTCTACACCTTACCAAATTTATGTTACCATTTAAAAGATCAATTGAATCACCAAATCTTTATCAAATAGTGATAAATATTGTCATAAATTTATTCATAACTAGACATAATAGAGTATATAATAGAGTTTCCAAACACCATAGATATTTTGAGGAACTATTAGAAGGATTGTAACCTATGAGAGGAAGCATTGTAAGAATAAGAAAAAAATATTATAGTATTTGAATGATCTGGTCAATGAAATGTCAAAGATGGAATTACCTAAGGAACATTGAGGTAGTCTCAAAAACCTTAAATAGGTTTGATGGTATGGTAAATAGGTCTAGTAGTATGGAAGAAATAATGTTTTTGTGGTAACTTGCATAGAGATTATTGAACAAATGAAGGAGACTAGGCATTATTGTTAGGAAAATGAAGGTGTCTCAACCTTTAATTTTTCTTAGCATTGATTATTTAATTATTTGCATTTGTTGATAATTATCCCATGTTGTCTTGTGAGTTACAACTTGTAGTTTCTATTTACAAGGAGGAGTTAATTTGGAAATTACTATTTACAGGTGGAGTTGTGCATGAAGGCATTTTCTATTTTCATGTTTTTGTATGGAATGTGAGTTTTGGAGGTGCAGTTATTTTTTGGCAGGTGCAAGTTTTGCATGTGCAAGTTTAATGACAATTGGTAGTTGTAATATTACATGTGACAATTGGATACTTAATGATATGCATGTGTAGTGATTTTGCAATTTCCACGTTGCATCTTCAACCTTTGGAATTTGAGTTTACAAATGTCTAATTAATGCATTGTAAGCTCATATATATTGAGCAATTGTATTTTGGAATTAGAGGTTGTTGTATTGTTGACATACCATTATGCTATTGGATTGGCTCCAAAATTGTAACACAGAAAAACTCTTGTAGAGGCTTTCACTACAAGTGTATTGTAACTGTTTATTTACAAATCTAATACATTATTCAAGCTTTTGGAGTGTGGGGTCTTCTCCTAAAAGGGTTTTCCACATGTATATTTGGTGTTATGTGTTTTTTATTGTATCTCTAATGTTGTTTATATTTACCTATTATGTGCATCTTCTTTAGTGTAATTGAATAAGGGTTTCAAACTGTAGAAATTTACACATTCTCTCCTCTAATAGATTGGTGTTGGAATATTTTATGCATACATGGCTTCCTTTTAGTTGGTATCAAGGCTTGACCACCTCTGTTTCCTAGTGTGGGTTAAAGGGTTTCTTGTACTGATCTTATTTGAGTGGGAGCTTGTTGCAAATATTTTTTGTCAACCGTATTGTAGGAAGGAGATGGAGAGCACATCTGGTAGAGTTGAGATAGAAAAATTTAATGGAGGCAACTTTAAGGTGTGGAAGCTTAAGATGGAAGACATGCTTACAAATTTTGATTTATGGACAGTTGTTTCTAAAACTATGCCAATGGGCATGAAACAAGAAGATTGGGATATGATGGATTAGAAGGCTAAGCGTATGATAAGAGTTTGTTTACCTAATTCAAAACTCCTAAACACTCATGAAGAGAAGACTGTTACACTTATTTGGAAGAAAATTGCTCAAATTTGTCAAATTAAATCCCTAGTAAATAAGTTTTTCCTATGAAGAATATGTAATATTTACAAATAGAGTAAGGAGGATTTATCACAAATCACCTAAATGCATTCAACATGCTTGTTTCCCACTTGTACTCTATTGGTGTGAAAATGGAGGATCATTGCATGACTTTGTTGTGCTCACTATCGAATTCTTGGGACCATCTTGTCATGCCCATTGGAAGTACCACTACCACCTTTAAGATGGATGTTGTGGTTGTGTCATTACTATCTGAAGAGATGCGAAGAAAATATTTTGAAATGGCTAAGGAGGCTCTGGCAGTTCAAGGAAGAACGGAAGAAAAAGGCAAAAAGAATAATATGAAGAAAAAGAATTTAGAACCCAAATCTCATGGGAGATCTCTTGTCTCCTGGTAATACCAAGGTGAAATATTGGATTGTGGAAAATCTAGTCATTTCCACAAAGAGTGTAAGGAGGAGAAAAAGAAGTTGTTCTCCGATTTTGAATTTGTTAAATCCTCTCAAGATGATGCATATGCTTTTGTCACTACTTTGGTAATGCATGCATCACAAGATGTGTGGTTGATAGACTTGGGTGCTTCTTTCCCCATGACTTTGGATTGAGATTGGTTCTCTAAGTATGAAATTTATGATGGTGGGAAGGTGTACCTAGGTGATGATTCTCACTTGAAGATTATTGGTCATAGAAGAGTGAAGATAAGATTCCTAGATGGCAGAGTAAAGGGGATCGATGGTGTCCTGCATATCCCTAGTTTGGCATGGAACCTTCTTTTTGTAAGTATGTTGAATGATGTGGGTGTGCAGGTTGTCTTCTCAAATGGAGGATGTAAGATGACAAGAGGAGATATGGTCCTTGCTAAGGGTGTTTAAATAAGCACTCTATTATAGGTAGATGCATGCATGATTTGGTGCAATAGTTCTTTTTTGGAGATGAAGAAAATTAATTCTAAATCACTATCCTCACCATTGGAACCAACAACAAAGAAGAAAGTTATATCTACTTCTAATGGTCATGCTTTTTGAGTAGGTCTAAAGGTGCTAATTATTTGGAGATGAAGCTACCTATTGAGAAGATGATGCTTTGACACCAAAGACTTGGTCACATTGGTGAAAAGGGTTTGAGAACCCTAAAAAATAAATACCTTGTTGAGGAGCTTGATGATTGTAATCTTGAGTTTGATTTTTGTGAATACTATGTCTATGGAAAATAAAATTGTATTCATTTTTATCATAGTTCTCACAAATATTCTAGGGTTTTGGACATGTGCATTTTGATGTTTTTGGTCATATAAATGTTCCTTTATTATCCAAATCTATGTATTTTGTTTCATTTATAAATGATTACTATAGGACATTTGTTTATTTTTTCAAAAGTAAATTTGAAGTCTTCATTTGGTTTACTTGGAGTTTAAGGCCCTAGTAGAAAATCAGATTGGTAGGAAGATTAAGTGTTTGAGGATTTACAATGGTAGTGATTTTTGTTCCGTAAATTTTAATTTCTATAAAGAACATGGGATTGAAAGGAATAAGACAACTCCATATACCCCTCAGCATAATGGAGTTACAAAGAGGATGAATAGGACATTGATGGAGAGGGCTAAGAGTATGTTGAGTGGTGCTAGCCTTGAACAAAAATTTTGGACCAGAGTTGTTGCCATTGCATGCTATCTGGTTAATAAATCTCCCACATCAACTCTTGTTGAATAAACACCTATGGAGGTGTGGTCGATAAAGAATACCTCATTGATACATCTTTATGTGTTTTGTTGTGAGGCATATGATCATATGCCAAGGGAGAAAAGGTCAAAGTTGGAAAACAAGGCTATTAAATGTATCTTCATCGATTATGGTATTGGTGTGAAAAGGTTCTCTACAGTGGAAATGTTTTAGAGCAATGAAACCCGTCTTCCAATGTTTTACAACCTACAGAAGAAGATATATAAAAGATGTGGTTCAGTTTCCTCTTGACCCTAAGAAAGTTGAACCTGAAGCCCAAAATTGACCTAATAATGAGGAGAGCTTGAGAAGCTCTAGAAGTTCTCAAGAAGAAGAAGAACCATAACCTTAGCAATTAAGGAGGTCTATGAGAGATAGGTGACAACTTCATAGACCTTTGGTTATTCACTTGAATGGTTTTCTCGTTCATTTTTGGATTTAAATTACTTTTATTCTTTGATTGTTAATTCTTATCAGCCAAGGGCTATACAAGGGGCTATGGGTATGAGTGATGTAGATTCCTAGATTCAAAAGCCATGCATGAGGAGATGGTTGTATTGAAAATAAATAATACATGGGATTTCATGCTCTTGCTTGAAGGATGCAAACCCATTGGTTGCAAATGGGTGTTCAAGAAGAAAGTCAGTCTTGATAACAGGTTTGAGAAGCATAAAGCAAGGTGGATTGTGAAGGTTTATTCACAAGTGGAAGGAATAGATTATGGTGAGATATTCTCTCCTATTGCAAAGTTGACATATATTCGGTTCTTGTTATCATTAGCAGTAGCATATGATTTGGATTGGATGGATGTGAAAATAGCTTTCCTTCATGGTGAGTTGGAGGAAGAAATCTATATGTCACAACCTAAATATTGTGTGTTTAAAGGTAATAAAAGTTTGGTATGCAAGTTGAAAAGGTTTTTGTATGGTCTTAAGAAATCTCCTAGGAAGTGGTACCATAAATTTGACACCTTTGTGTTGAATTTGGGAATTTTTTCAGATCTAAAAATTTGATCATTGTGTTTACTAAAAAACTATTAATGATAATTTTCTTATCGTTACATTATATATTTATGATATATTAGTTTTTGGGAAAGATAAAAGTTTGATTTTAGATATGAAGTCCTAGTTGTCATCACAGTTTGAAATGAAGGATTTAGGTGTATCTCGGTGTATCTTGGGGATGGAGATAAAAAGAGAAGAAGCTAATAGAAAGCTTTGGTTAAGCTAAAGTATGTGAATGTAGTGTTGGAAAGATTCAACATGACAGCTTGGAGATAGTTAGTTGTTCATGTTTTGTAAGGGACAAAGCTTTCTGTGGAAGATTTTCCAAAGTCTCCTTCCAAGATGAAGGAAATGACCAGAGTACCCTATGCTAGTGTTGTAGGAAATTTTATGTATGCTATGGTCTATATGATGCTAGATATTGCCTAAGAAATGGGATTCCTAAGTCATTTTATGGCTAATATTGGACGAGCACATTGGGATGTAGTTAAGAGAGTGTTTAGATACTTGTGGGATACTTCTGAGTATGCCATGTTTTTTCATGGTTATCCTTTTGGACCTAGGAATTCAGTTTATATTCATGGGTTTCTGGATTTTGATTGGGTAGGAGATATTGACAATAGAAGACCCACCAATGGATATGTATTCGTGATGTTTGGTGATGACATTAGTTGGATGAGTAAGTGACAACTTGTAGTTGTTTTGTCCATAATAGAACTAGAGTGCATGATAGCTACTCATGCTTGTAAGGAAGCCATTTGGATTAAGTTTTTGTGTTTAGATGTTGAGCTTGATGTAGGACAAATCACTATCTATTGTGACAGTTAGAGTGCCATTTACTTGGCAAAGAATCCTACTTTCCATGCAAGAGCAAAACACATTGATATTCATTTTTTATTGTTCATGATATGGTGGAAGATGGAAAGGTAAATTTGGAGGAGGTTAACACTCTGACGAATGTTGCAGATGCATTGACAAAGCTAGTGAGCATAGAGAAGTTCAGATGGTGTTCAGAATCTATGGGCCTCACGACCTCTAGTAGTTAAATCATGTTACTTTCATAATGACTATTCAAAGGTGTTCGATAAATGGGAGAATGTTAGGAAAATGAAGGTGTCTCAACCTTTGATTTTTCTTAGCATTTATTATTTAATTATTTAATGTTGATAATTATCCCATGTTGTCTTGTGAGTTACAACTCGTAGTTTTTATTTTTGATGAGGATTCAATTTGGAAATTACCATTTCTATGTGGAGTTGTGTATGAAGGCATTTTCTATTTTTGCACTAAGTTTACATGGACAATGAGTTTTGGAGGTGTGGTTATTTTTTGCCAAGTGCAGGTTTAGTGGCAATTGGCTTGCAACATTGCATGTGGTCACAAATAGAAACTTATTGTTACGCATGTGTAGTGATTTTGGTGCTTTCTATGTTGCATCTTCACCCTTTGAAATTTTATTTTAGAAATGTATATTTAATGCATTATAAGCTCATATGTATTGAGCACTTGTATTTTGGAGTTAGAGGTTGTTCTATTATTGAGATACTATTATGTTGTCGGATTGGCTCTAGAATTGTAACACAAATAAACTCATGTAGAGGCTTGCATTGCAAGTGTATTGTAACTGTTTGTTTACAAATAATACATTGTTTGAGCTTTTGGAATGTGAGATTTTTCTCTCAAAATGGTTTTCCCCCATATATTTGGTGAACTATGTGTTTGTATTGTATCTCTAATGTTGTTTATCATTACCTATTATATGCATCTTCTTTATTGTAATTGAATAAGGGTTTGAAATTGTATAAATTTGCACACTCTCTCCTCTGATAGATTGGTTTTGGAAGCTTTTCCATGTACCTGGCCTCCTTTCAATTATATCTTCATATATTAATGGTTAGAGTTCATCTAATGTGCAATATATCCTCATAATCCAAATAAGTGTTTCATAGGTATATAGGATAGTGTTAAATATAAATATAGAAGTCATTAGAATCCAAAACAAAGTGATAGTTGTGTCACAATAGTTTTCAAGTCTTCAAGGGTTATAACTATTTATCAAATTCATGAATCATATTATTGATGAAAATATCAGTTTGTAAATGTCACTAGTAAAAGAAAGTGTGAATGGCAGTCACATGGTTTGGAAAAGTCATCAAAGATTCATGACAATCCATTGGAATATCATAGTTGTATGACAATATAGTGGAATATCATAGTTGTATGACAATCATATATTCTTTTATATCCCATGAAAGAACCATCACAAGACAAATAAGACATTCAACACTTCTAGTGATATTCATAAACCTTATGACACAATTAAAGTACTATTTTAAAGAAAGGAAAATCACATAGACAATAATAAATACCAACATATAGCAATTTTTGGAATAATGAATACTCTAGAATGGAGTCAAAGGCCTTCTTAGTATGCTTCCTTTAGACAATAGTTTTATGAAATTTTATAGGTGTCAAGGAATATGCAATGATATTTTTAATGTCAAGGAATAATTTTGGATTGCATGTACACAAGCTACTTGTATACATAAATTATAATAGGATAGTCATTGAAGATTGTAGATGACAATCTAAAGTCACAACTTGACTATATAATAAGACAACCACATAAATATATAATAGTCAAATCACAAATACAATCCTATGAGGTTATATGAAGGTCATTCCCCATAAATTATTATGACAATGTTCCTACTCATGAAGGAGAAAACTTGGTAGTGACCTAGATACTCACCTAGACCTAAAGCATTAAGGAGAGAACACTAATGTGAGTGCATGGATAATAAATGAAGAACACAGATCACAACTTTCTTAAAAAAAGGATAGTCATAAAAATAGGAGAAACCGTGTTTCAAAGGTGATAGTTCATGGAGTGCATTCCTCAAACCCTACAAACATGTAGGTGGCCACATGATAGTGAGAGGCTAATTTAGACAATAATAAAATAAGCCAACATGACCTATAGACTCATAGACATGGTGATAGGAACATTAAGTATGATAGTCAAAAAGGCATAATCACGACAAAGAGGATTTCAATGAAAATGAATAAAAATTGAAAGGAGGATTGAGCTTTCTAGAGTTGGGTATGTGCAGGATCATCATGGAAAAAATAGGCCCTTGAGTGGCAAAAAATTCAGAAAAATCAGAGTTAGGCAACTTGATATAAAATTTTGAATAAGCTATATATATTATTTCAAAAATATGTAAGAATAGAATCTGTAGAAAATTGAAATTTGTTTCTAAACTACTAGGTTTATTTTTAAAAAATAAAAATATATATGGTGAAATTTTTAAATTTCAATGCAGTAGTACTTAAATTTCAGGGAAAAAATAAGAAGTAGGTGTCTGTCTGACCACCCTAACCACAATAAAATGATAATATTTTTTTATAATATTTTAGATATAAGTAGAGGACTCATGGACCGATGTGATGCATATTTTTTTGTAATTTTTTTCCAAGTAAATAATTAATTATGTTTTTTTTACAAATTTTAAAAATATAAAACTCATATGTCTGACCACCTTAACTTGGTCAAAACTTCATGAAATTCAATTTATTTATTTTTAATCCTATAGTATGAAAAGCATAGAATGTGACGCATGTTTTGGATTCAAAAAATGTGATATTGTTTGAAAGTTATAGATGTTTTTCATTCAGCCTATCAATCAGGACTTTAGTCGTAATTCAAATAGAAAATGAATAATAATTATTTATTAAATTTAAACTAAAGCATAATTTATATTGGTGGAAAGTTGAGAATCTCCTATAAAAACCCTTTCGTTTCATGAATTTTGGGTTAAAAAAATCGTTAGCCACATATCCTACACATACCCATCATATCGCCACTTTTTGGCCCATCATGATCTTACAAATACCCAGTTTTAGGAGGTGGCATACCAATGTATTCAATTTGACACAGTGAGAACAACATAACAGTCCTTAAGAATAGTGATCTATTGGTAATTTACAAGGCTACAAGATACCTTAGGGTAGAGTTTAAAGATCGATTATCAACATGGAAAAAATGAAAGAATCATTTGTCTACAGGGTATGGTTGATCTGAGTGGCTATCATGAAAGGGTTATTTACTATGTATGACAATTCACAAGACCAGTGGCATACATGATATGACTGCCCAAGTTTCTCATATTTTGATGATAATGTTTGAAAACTTTAAGTTTTGTCAAAATGTGAAGAAATAAATGTAAGATAATGTTAACCCTGACATGATAGTATGACAAAGGTTAAAAGACAGTCATATATCCCATAACAATCCAATGAGCTTGATAACTGTCAAATGTTGATGAAATGATAGTGTCAGGTAATGATCGCAATCCACACATCATCAATGATATGCATACACATTATCTATAAGTGGATTGTAATCAAGGACAACATAATGAAAGGCTAAAGAATATAAGGCCTCTATAAGATACATACTCATCAAGGGATCGACAAGTTGGAGTTAATCATAACTATGGTCTTGATTGTAGCCATGAAAAAAATAAAGGCAAAGAGATAATTGTGATGATGGAGAGACCTCCTACACCTCAAGGATGCCTAATTCAATTCAATTTCATTGTAAACACATATCTTATTTTTTTATAAAGAAATTTTGAGGCAATAAGGGGCAGTTGAAGGGGATTAATGTTAGTTTGGGGCAATTATGATAGCACTATGAGTATTTGAATATTTTTTAAATCATTTAGGTGGCTAAAGAGCATATTTAGGAGAAAACAAAGTTGAAAGAGTTCAAAATTTTCAAGGACCTTCTTCCACTAATGCCTACTTGGAGCCTTCAAAAGAGTCAAAATAGGGGAGTCAATTTTTCAATGCCCAAATGAAGAATGGTCAAGTTACCAAGTCAAATTAAATCATTAATTGTCTTTAGGTCATATCCTAGACTATCTCCTATGTTGGAATAGAGAAAAAGAATGCATAGGGTCATTTCTAGGGAGTTCTTTCCATCTTTTGCTCAATATTTTAACTCAGCTTTTGAACAAAGGAGAATTATAAAGACCTAATTTCAAGAAAATGCTCAAATTTGTATATAGTTTTAATACCTTTTTATCAATAAAACAAGCATATTTTCCTTCTCAAATTTGTATGTTGTGTGAAACTATGAAATGATTGATGGGTTTTTGTGATAGCATGAGCAGTCCTTAATTTTATGTCTCATTTGTAAGAACCTTTATGTAGAAACATATATATATATTATGCAAGTCATAGCTTATGTTATTGGCTTGAACAACTCTTAGTTTAATTCCATGTCTATGTTAAACTTGTATATGAAATATTGATGCATAAGTATATCAAAATCTAAGTGTTGCATGATATATCTCACTTATTGAAATTTTGTATGTCAAAAACAAATACAATTAATAAAAACATGGTGTATCATATCATCTCCTTTAGGTATTATATTTTAATTCCATGTCTTTTTTGCTCCTTTTCCTTAAGAACAGTAGTAGGGTAGATTAGTTTAGGTAAAGCGCTAAGGGAACCAACCTCCACTGGAGACTCAATCCAATCTACAGGAAACCCATGCCCTTGGAGTGTTTCTGTGTGGTATCAATTGAAGAGAGATTTAACCTTTTACTCTTTCAGGGTTATATTTTAATCGTGCATCTTGAGTTTCCACAAATTAAAATCATTCTTTCCATTGAACATCTCCACCTCAAATGTTGCATTTGAAACCTTTGCCAATTGATGTGGAAAAAATACCTAACTAGATAACACAATTGTTGCAAAAAAAAGGCTTTGATACCACTTGTTGAAAAAATCATGAACCCATTTTAATCAAACAATATTGTAGCATAAGTTATTTGTGAAGAAAATAGAGATAAAACATAATAACAAAATAATCAAACACATCAATGACCCAAGGATTTATGTGATAAAACCCTAGCAATTTACCAAGAAAACATACATGGCGTAAAGTATCAATTCTTATTACTTAGCTCAAAAATATAGTACAATATTCTTGTAGCTACCACATAAAAATATATAATATTTTCCACATGTCCACCATCGTCAAATCTAGGGAATTTTGATGAGTCGCCCAAATTTACTCTTTAAGAAAAGTAGGTTTTTAATCATAAATTTATTTTTTCTTTAAGGGTTATTGCCCTTAAAGCCCCATTTTGTGGGGGTCCCAACTCGATGACCACTAGGCCAAGGGGAAATTTCCCCCTTGGAACCCCCTAAGCTAGGTTGGTCTTCAAACCACACTGCAAATAGGTCCAGAATTTAATACCTCTTTTATTTATTGTCAAAATCTCAACATTCTTAAGTCAAAGCTTGCTCACTTTGCCTAGTGTATTATTTTTCAAGGTTTTCTAATTGGATCCAAATTAACCCATTTCGGGGTTCATGCTCTCCAGTATCTTTCTTGTGGTCATCAAGAGTCTCTTAAGCATCTTTTATAGTTTTATCCCAAAGCTCTAGTTGCCTAGACGAGGATTTGTGATTTTTCAATCCTTTTAAACTTGACCCTTTTTCTTGGCACGTGGCTTTGTTAGGGTATTGGTATAGAATTCCTACCAAATTCACTCAAATTCAACATGCTTTCAAGGTGGAAATTATTTTTAGCATTTGGAAGGATAAAAATGCTACTCTATTTTTTGGATGTTTTGTTGATCTTATTTTTTGCTTTATACTAAAGCTATGATTTTCTCTAACATGCTTATGCATATTCTTAGTGTAATTCATCAAGGTTGTACTTAAATTTTCTCATCTTTAGGTGTTGTTGGTTCATTGGGATAATGCCACATGTATTGTTGTCAAAGTTCCTTTGACCCTTGCCTCTAGTTGGAGTTGTTCTCCACATCATGGGCATCATTGAGTGTGCAATCATTCTACTCGTGGCCCAACCAAGACACTCATTCTCAAGCATCTCCACCTCTTGTTGGAAGAGGCCATGTTTAGCAAGGGTGGTTGTAGCCTTCTTCCCATTGTTCTACTTCTCCCTTGGCTTTTGGTTGTTGGGTTGCTAGGTGGTTGAATTTTAGCAAATTCCCCTTATTGGCTTTTATTATTTCCCTTATTTATGATGCTACAAAAAAAGAAAAAAAATGATATTAATGATGGTTGGCATCCTCCTATGGACACTTCAAACCTTGTTGATGTATGAGGTAGACTAGATGACTAAGATCCACCTTCACCTCCCAATGCTCTTGCTCTTGCCACATAATGGCATGTGTTAATTTGTGTTTTGTTCCGAGCTACTACCCCATTTGGACTTTTGGGTTGTGACTCTTTCCACCCACCTTTTTTGTGAATATGTTTAAATCTTTTTTTTACAACTCTGATTTGGGTGCATTTACCTTATCTACCTTTGCAATACTAATGTGAGACTAGCTTGAGAGCAATTGGTAATTCTCTTGGAAAATTTGTGGAGTAATCCCCAATACTTTTATTTTTGTATGCATTATATATGCTTAAATATAAGCTAAAATTGATTTGGACAAGGGTTTTCTAGAAAACCATCATTTTAAAATATGGACAATATTGGACCTGAATTCTAGACAAAGTAACATTTTTTTAAATGTCATTTGGGGTTTTCAATACAAATATGTTTTATCCAAATGCCCTAAAAAAAATATCAATTAGTATTCAAAACAAAAAAGTAATCTACACCCACTTAGTGGTAAGGGGCACAAGCCTACCATTATGTGCTCTTCCCAACAAAGCAAGAGAATTTTTTGCCTCCTTCCAACAAGACTAAAGAGACAAATTTTGAACCTGCACTAAATGGAAAATATTCTTATCTTGATAATGACAAGATTTTTGAACAAAACAATCTATATAGAAGATAATAAGGAACCAATGATGTATCCATAAATATTGTTGAAGAGTTGATTTTCTTTACTTTGCCTCAAGTGCATCCTTCAATCAACATTCTCTACAATTTGTGACCAATCCTTTAAGGATCTCAAGGTCAAAGATTTCGTCAAATGAAAAATTGTTGAAAAAATAGTTTAATTCAAAAATGAAATATCTCAATACAAAATGACAATAATATCCTAAGATAAAAAGGTTTAATGACATTCTCTTTCTTTTTTTGTTACATAAAGAAATCAATTAAAATCCTTAATTACCTCCACTTAAGTCAAATGTTCAACTCAAGCACTTAAATTTCTTGCCATTTCTTCATTCAACAACATTGCAACCTATTAAATTTCTAATTCTAATTAGCAACCACTATAATCCTACCTCTTTTTGATAAAGTCCAACTAAAATGAGGAAGACCCTTGTGAACTCAAAAGAACTAAAGATCTAATATATATTTATTTTTGTTTGTAAAACAATTTCATTCAAAACTTTTACAATTTATATCTATGATTTTTTCTATTATTTTATATCTTCCTTCATGTACGAACAACTTATTATAATAATTAATTATAAATAACTATGGATTTTATAAGAGAAGAGATGCTTTTCTATAGGCCCGGCTTAAAGATCACGCACTAAGCTTTGACCGCTTAGGTGTGCATGTGGGGCCCCCCTTAAGATCCTGTTTCCCGTTCTGTTTTCAGTTGTGCTCGTCTACTCTGCACGGTAACCGTCACTACGACGGTTAAGTTTTCATTTTAATTTTGAATCTGCACTACGAAGGTCATTTGGTGGATGGCGGTCAATTTAATTTTTTCAAACTAACTACCGCCCACCCGCGCTACAAAAAAATAGGTCTCCAAGCGCTAGTCGAACTGTTTACATTTGCCAACGTAGTCCCAGTTGGTGCCAAAATGGGAGCTTTGGAACAGAGAATCTGTTATAGCACAGAGGGTTTAGGAAATTTGTCAGATGGTGTAGTTGGAAATGCTCTTGTAGACATGTATGAAAAATGCAGAAGTGAAGAAAGGTACGTGAATTGTTTGGATGAATGCCTAAAAGATGCGGTCTTATGAAATGCAAATGGAATGCTACGATTGCAGGATATGCACAAAACGGTTTGTTGAAAAGGTTTTAGAAACTTTCAAGCAAATGCAATGGCAGGTGTAAATCCAAAATCCTCAACCTTGCCAGCACCCTCCCTACCTGTGCCGAAATGGGAGCTTTGGAACTGGCTATGCACACCCATCGTAGGATTAAGGATGGATGAATTTTGTGAGAGGTTGTAGTTGCAACTGTCCTGGTAGACATGTATGCAGAATGTGGAAGCACAGACAAACAATGTGAACTGTTTGATAGAACACCTCAAAGAAATGTGTTTTCACAGAATACCCTAATTGCAGGATATTCATAAAATGGATTTGTTGAAAAGGCTTTTTAAACTTTCAAGCAATTGCAATTGGCGACTGTAAAGCCAGACTCTACAAATTTTGCCAGCGTCCTCGCTGCCTATGTCGAATGGAAGCTTAGGAACAAGGTATGGACATACACAAAGCATAAAGGATAGAAGGGTTTTGTGAGATGTTGTACTTACAACTGCTCTGGTAGATACCCTAAACTTTATCATTAAGATATCGGTTAAACCTATTCTTGGTGCCTGCAGATCACATGTGGATATAGGTTTAGGAGTATTTACAGTGACCTTGATTTTTTATTTGGATCCTAAAAATGGTGTTACTTATATTCTTCTCTCAAACATCTATGTCGGCATGGGCAGGTGGTGTGAGGCTCAAATGGTAAGGAGATTGATAAATGATAAAGAATTAAAGAGATCCCTGGATGTAGTTGGATTGAAGGTCATAAAATAGTGTGCTTTTTTAGGGGATAGATCGCATCCACAAAAACATGAGAACTATGCAAAGTTGGAGAGATTGGCTTGGGAGATGAAGGCAGCAGGGCATTCTCCATATTCAAGATATTTACTTAGTGATGTGGAAAAGGAAGGAAAAGAATTATTCTTTGTCAATATAGTGAAAAGTTGGCAATTGCTTTTGGTTTGTTAGATACATTCTTAGAATCTTCGGTATGTGTTGATTGTCACACGATAACAAAATTTATCTCCAATATTGTTGCTTGAGAAATTGTTGTGAGAGATTGTAACTATTTCTATTATTTTAAATAGCCAAAATGTTCTTGTGGATATTATTGGTGATGCTAAATGAAGTGATTTGAAAAATAGGTTGTGCTATAATAATGTGCACCATATCACACCTATACTAATAAGGAAGGAGCAAGGGTTTATTTTTCAGTTTCTAAAAATTAAAAAGTTGGTTTTGTTTTGGTTTTGAAATTTTGACAATCTAGACTAGATGATGTTGGCTTCATAAAATTAGAGGCATAGAGTGCAAATACACTATTAGGTATTTGCCAAAGATTTATTTTATGATAACATGGACATTTAGTTGAATTGTTTTCATACACCCACGCTAGGTAATTATTGATTTCATTTTCTCTTTTTCTAAGTTTCTACATGGCCTTTTTCCTGAGTTTTTCTTTTTTTCCCTTTGTATAATTTTTCCAATTTCTCTTTTGTCAATGAGGATTCTCCTATTTTACATTTTATTTTTCTATATTTGATTCATACATTGTCTAACATTTTCTCATCTATTTTAGTTGTTCATTACTACTTTAGCATCATAGGTTATATTTAGACTAGACAATTATTCACTTTTTGATCATGGTGCCAACACATCCTTATAGAACTATTAAATTTGGTACAACTAGAAATATCAAATGATTTATCACCACAAAATCACATAGAATTTCCTCCTTTTTTTCCTTTTTCATTCATTAGCATAATGTCCTAGTTTACCATACTTACAACATTTTGACCTTTTGGTACTTTCTCTTTCTTTGACATACCTCTATCATTATTGTGGTAACCTCCCCTACTACTTCCTTCTCAATATTTATCATGGTAACACATGGAGGGTCTTGCATCTTCAATTGGTGGTACCACATAGTCTATATTGTTAAGTGGTCTTATACTTTCTCTCAATCGATGTTCTCACTATACATGTGCCAAATAAATATTCAATTCTCTTATAGCTAAACCTTATGCTCTATCCATACCCATATCCAAAAAATGCTTCCCTAGTCAATCCATGAACCATTTCTTTATATTCATCTTCTTCATGAAGTAACATTGGACACCTATTTGTGTTATGTTTGTACCGCTTTATATTTTATAGTATATACTTACTAACTTTTTAGGGGATTTCACAAGTTCCCCTCTTGGCATGGTAGCCCTCCCGATGCCTTTGATTATCAAAAATTTATTCCTTAGATGTTCTTTCCTACTATAATTTTTAGACCAAATTTTACTTCTTCTAGATGTGGAAAATGTCATAACCTTCTCACCTTTCATTAGAATTTCCTACTTCAGCACTACATTTTCCTAGTCTAATTTGAAATTATCAATTTTGTCATTTCCTAATATGTAATTCTCCCATATCTTTGACTAGGATTCTATTCTAGCAATCAATTAAATACTACATCCTTATACAAAGATGAAATCTTCTCATCTACTTTTTCTATTTAATGTGAAGGGCTAACCCTAAAATAAACCATCCAATTCATTGGTTTTTTGTCCAGGTTTCTTGTAGTTTTCTATTCGCACTTTTAAATCATTATTCATAATATTTTAATGATTCCTTCTAGTTTTTGTCATCTTCCATATTTTATTTATGTTTTTTTTCATGCCTTAGGTGAATAGAAATTTGTCAAAAATAAGTCACTCAATTATTTCCATGTTATATCATGCTCAAGGTATTCTTTAATACACCATCTCAGGGCCTCGTCATTGAGGGTCTCCACAAAATCATATAATTGAGTCTATTCATAATTAATGCCAACCCCACTCAAATGGAAATCTGGGGTAAAGAGATGTTCACTAGCATCCTTGGTGTATTTACCAAAATAGGGAGCTTAAGATCATATGTCCATCCATTTTGGAGGATGCAAACATGTTCTTGATTTATTTTGCATGGTAAGGGATTATCCTTTCTCCCAATCTATTCTCTACTCTCGGGTCTTTTTCTCTCTCTTTATCATGGGTTCTTTTTCTAGTTTCACTCCTTTTCTACTTGACCAAAGTTCTTTCTCTACCATTATCTCTAGGCAATTGAACATCTAAGAACTCATTTTGTAATATCTATCATAAATATCATACACAATTTCTTCTTGATCTTGCTTTCTCTAACCTAATTAAGGATTCACTACTTATACATGGACTCTTTAGAAACTCTGCTTGATTTTGATCAAATGGGAGGTGACTCTTTGTCCACAAGGTTCATCTCCTCATAGTGTCTCTTTAGCTTGGGAAATTTGTTGGTTGATAACACACCATTAGTAATTGATTTATCTTTAATTTTCTTTGATTTTTTTTCTTCCTCTACCTAGGAATTTCTCGCATCTTTCATCTCCAAAGTTTCCTTGGAAAGCTCTAAATTTTAGGTGACTTATTTTATCCTATTGCTAATGTCTCCTCTTCTTCACCAAATAACTTCTCTACTTCCTCTTCTTCCCCATAGCAACCATAGTTATAGTATCCCTACAAATAAGGTCAAACTTCTCTAATTGAACATTGTTTCCTTATATTCTTTCAATTGCCTTATCATTTTAGCTAGATTTTTCTCTATAGTTCTACTTTAGGTTATAAACCACTTTATTGCTTTAATATTCACGAATACCATGTTCATTGAGGATCTAACTATCTTGACTAGAGTTTTATTAGTTGCATGATCCCTCTTGATACACTCTTGATGCTTCTCATATGACATAGTGTACACAATAAAGATGGCATAATGTATGTGTAGAGAAGGGGATTCTCTACTCCCAAGTCTCTAGGACACATAAGATCCTAAAGGGAACGAATTTCCCTTAACTACCTCAACACTACCTCGACTTTAAACAAAAGGAGCAAGATGAAATAGATTGCAAAAACGTATCAAAAGAAATGCTTCGAGAATGATAAGGTCAACTTCAATGACTGAAAGAGCAGACCAATGAGATTTATGAGATAGAAGGAGAAGCTCTCGGCCAAAAGATGACAGCATGGGAGTGAGACCTTAGCGTGGCATACTGTAGTCCCAAAGACGCATTGGCATCCTGTATAGATAGAGCTATTAACCCTCAAACAGAACTCAAAGGATCTACTTAACTACTCAAAATTTGAGGTTTGTTTAACCTACCAATTTAACAAAAATCAAGAATGTAGGTAAATGGAAAAGAAGGCAAGATACCAACATACAAAAGGTCCTACACTTCAAACCCTCCCGCAAAGCTCCACTCAAATAGCTTGCACACAAGGTGAATGAGGAAAATGTTGAGCTGTTTTGGGGGTTGCCTTAGTCAAACCCCCATTTTGGTGTTCCCACCTCCACGAACATCTAGATAGATAGAGAGAATAATAGACACAAATCCAAATAGGCACAAGAGTGATAAAACCAAACCCCGCTTCTGAGGAGAACTCGTATCACAAAATAAACACTAAAATGATAAAAGAAAAACCTGCTACAAAGGAGAAATCGTATCACAAAATATTGACACAATAGATATTATGCTAGAAAATAGATAAGAAGCAAGAGAGCATTACCAATAGTTTGTGGCTCCCTCTTGGCTTGATAGATGTGATGTTGAGTGCTTGCAAGAAAGCTTTGGCTATTGATGAGACTTCAATCCAATAGAGCCTTTTTATAGAAACACAATGTAGAAGAGAAGAGCATGAAGAGAGAAAGTTGGAGAGAGTTCAAGTGAGAAGTCTTGCAAATGAGAGTGAAAGAATGAGTTTTGTGTAGAGCTACATGGGCGAGAAGAGACATTACGAGCTCAAAATCATGCCATGATGACACGTGTCATAGGCCAAGACCTCCAAGATTCCTTGTTTGAATTCGCAAAAGTATGATGATGCTAGCACACTGCGCGGACATCCATGCACCACGCAAGCGCCCAACTCATCATTTCATGAGAAACGAGGTGGCAGACCATGACCGCTTCGTCATTGTCCTTATGGATTTGAAATCACAAAATTTTGACTCATAAGATTCTTGTCATAAATGTGGCTAGGCACCATAAATGCGAGGGTAAAATGCACAAATGTGAAATTACCATGGGGTGCAATTTTATGACATTACAATATGCAATAAAATAATTGCACAATGTATGCAATAAAAGAATTGTTGCAATGTTGTCATTATATGCTAATCAGAAATTCCTTCCCATCCTTTATGGGGGAATTTATTGATGATTAATATTATCTGCATCTCTAGTTCCAATGGTTGTGTGACATCCCACCTCTTTGGTTGCAAGAACTCAACCTTTCTAGTTACACATGGTTGTTCTTGTAGCAGCGAGTCTGTGATAGTTTTGCGTCTATGTGTTTTCTATTGCCTTTGTTACATGGTTAGTTTCTCCAAAATACTTATGCTATAATTACCATAATTCATCATAATGTGATGTCATATTTTAGAAAGAATCATCTTAAGATGCAAAAAATTATCAAACCATCATTTATCAAGTTTCAATGCTTTATACTTTAAATATTAGTGACAAAGTTTTAGGAATGTATTGGAAATGTTTCAAAGAGCAAGAAATAAGAATAATTAACAAGAACAAATATTGAACTCATCAGAATGCATCTCATAGACCTTGCACTTGATAACACATTGAGGCACATTTTATATATTTTCAATGCTTTTCTTTACAAGTCTTATTCATAAACCATATTTATATTATCACTTTCCTAGTTCATGGTTCATTTAAGTGCTAAATCCAACATATTTTAAGTGTTGAAAGTGATTTGATAGAATTCATCAAATTATTTCTTTGATATGGACTTACTCTAGCTATTATTTCCTTATGAATTTAATGGACAAGCGATGTGATCCTATTCAATTTTGAAGCTCACCATATGCTACTTAAAATGCACATCTACACCTACTTGGAAAGATAATATCAATCCTAATAGTATAGGATTGTGTCACTATTTTTTCTTTACTATTTACCTACAAATCTAGCTAGAAACATGTTGTGCCTTGCATACAACCCATTTTTACCAAAAATAATTTGATGAATCCCTTAATTTATTTTCAAATTTATTGATCAAATTTTCTCCTAGCTTAAGTGTTCTAGTTTTCTTTGGTTCTTGATGAGCTTATTAGATTGTGAGATCTAAATACTTGAACTAGTTAGAATTTTTCTAAGATGAGGTATTAGTATGTGACCTAGCAATATGTGATTTGGGTTCTCATTTACACATCTTGTTTGTATTTTCTTTCCTAGATAGTATCTAAGTTACTATCATCAAACATTTTGATTTGAGAGTTTAAGGAGACTTTTGATGCTATATTATTGTTGTTTAGACATTAGAAAAGTCTCTAAGTGTTCACCATGAGATTTACCCCTTAAAAATCTCATAAAACCATTAAAGAGTCTTGTAAATAGCTTGAAAGTTGTCTTTTAGTATCTAAAACCTTTACAAACCCTCCTTGAAGAATCAAAACCCTTTATTATCTTTCAAAATAACATTTGTGCCAAGAATTTAAATAAATAAATGATGGCAAGAAGGTAGTTTAGAATGAAGGTTTGAATATGGATCATTAAATATATGGCATACCTTGAATGCACCATTAGATTCCCTTTAGTGGATCATCAATAACCTATATTTTCTCAATCCTTTTGGGGATAAAATTGATAGTTTGGTATGTTTTGAATACCCTCACCTAGCCATCATGACAAAGCTACAATTGTCAATTAGGATCCATAACCCTTATAAAAGTTATATGAGGAATTTTTTTTGGTGTGTAACAACAACTACAAGATCCAACACATTTTGATGTTTGATATCAAAATCCCCCTATAGTTGTTACAAAGATAAAACTAGATTTTTACTATGTGTAATTGGTGTTGCAATATGGAAATATTTTTGAAACATATTGTTTTATTGGATTTAACCTTAGGGTTAATTAATTGTAGTGATTTAAAAACTCATTTTGAATCTCAATGCAAAGGAAACATCATATAGTGAAAAACCTTTATTTCTACACGCAAATCTTGATAAATGTGTCCTAATATTTCAATAAACTATGATAAAATAGGTTACATAGATGCATACCTCTTCAATCGTGGGTAGAGATAGAATTAAAAGGTTTTAGTTTTTGTGAGATGTACCTAAAAAATATATCATTTAGTATGGTGATTTATGTTTTGACATCCATACAAGTATAATTATGTGTAGGATCTAATATATTTAATTTTATTTTGTGTAGTTGGAATATTTATTTAAAGGTCAACATCATTCCTTAGATCCAATAAATTCATTCAATCCATAAAGAATATTTTTTTCATGGTAATCAACATTTCACCATTAGAGTGTAAGTATGATTGTAGAGATAAATAAATTCATTATCATCCTATATGAGTGTCCTACATAGTAAATATTGTTTTTGATATTGGGGAAAATAGATTTTGAAGGGACCCGGAACCCTTTACAGCCAAAAAGTCAGACTGCAGAAAACAGCCAAAAAAGACAGCCTGCAGTTAACAAAAAACTAGCACCCAAACAAACACCATTAGATTTTACAATTAGAGTTTCACTTGTTGGATCGAAGAGTCATATCGAAAGAAGGCCCAGAGGGTTTAGATTTTTTTCCAGTAACAGTAATCCAACCTTCTTCAGCTTGTGATGCCTTAGCCAGCCGAGCCAGCCCATCATTTTCCTAAGGATGAAAATCCGTAGCCCTAGAGGTAACACCATAGTTCTCTTGAACAGGTGTGGAAATGACCGGAGAGCTGCCAGAGATGGGAAACGAAGCACCATCACCAAAAATAGAAACCGATCTAATCGTTTGCTCAATATGATTTATCATGGTAGCTCCCCCAGCGGAGGAAGGAGAAACCCTAGCAGTCAAAACCCCAACAACCTGTGAATCAAAAGCCCCAACAACTTGTGATTCAAAAACCACCACCTCAGAGAAGCTCTTCAGCTGATCAGATTTCTTCTCAACTGTGTAATGTTGTTGAGAAGCGCCATTCCACCAAGTAGTTGTCTTTGTCTTTTTCTCGAATCCACATTGCGCAGTGGCATGTCCAGTTTTGAAGCATCTTCTACAGCAGAAAGGGACCCCCTCATAATCCAACGATTGGGTCCAAGACCCCCTAAAAGATTTTAAGAGAACCTCAGCGGGTAGTCCTTTTGAGACAGCAATTTCAACAAGTATTCAGGCAAAGGTAGAGTGAAAAAGATCAGAAGATTCATTGTCCACAAGTAAGAAATCACCTAGGGCATCCCCAACCTCCTCCAGGAGAGAGTCATTCCAAAGGTGACAAGGGAGATTTGGCAAACGGACCCAAATCGGGATACTATTGAAGGTTTCAAAAGTTGGGTTAAAATTGGAGTGCCAAGGTTTAATCATCATAAGGTATTTGTCCTCCAGCTGAAGAAATTATCACACAAGATTGTGTCTCTATCTAAGGTATTTTCAAACTTAGCAACAAAAAAATCTTTGGCCATTGGGAAGATATGAACTTTACCAATGATGAGGGGCTCCCATTCATTGGTGATCCAAGAGTGCAGCTGAGGAAGGCTTGGCTAGAAGCCCCTAAACTGATAGATCACCCCTTGAGCAGAAAGCTCTGCTACACTATCACTTATTTCTCCTACTAACTCGTCCTTAAGCTTCACTGTGATGGAGTTTTTCACAGGGATGAAACCACGAAAACTCTACCTAATATTCATGTATGATCTAGGTGCACGCACAGACGAGCCAACACCCTTGCCACTCTTACCAAATCTAGCCTCGACGCCAGCACCAGCACTAGCCCCGAAGCCAACACCAGCACTAGCCCCAACGCCAACACCAGTACCAGCCCCGACGCCAGCACTGGCCCCAGCCCCAACGCCAACACCAGCCCCAGCCTCGACGCTAGCACCAGATCCAACACCCTTGAGAATCCTTCCTGCAGCAGGGATCTCTGCAGACTCCCCCAAAACAGAGGAAGGGAGCCCATGGCCATTAGTATGCACAAGGGATTTGAAAAAAAAAAATCCTGCTCGCCAGTTCTCTCGCGTCTGCGCCCACGCCCTGTTCGCTCGTCATTGTGCTGACCATTTACATAGTAAATATTGTTGTTTTCTTTGGGTGGTCAACATTCAACACTCATACCAATTGAAATAACCTTGACAAGTACTTTCACCAAACCCTAGATAGTGTGTTATATCTTCCTTACCAAATTTATGATTATAAAGGAAGTGTAAAATTCATTTCTCACAAGGGTAATAGTCTACTAAGAAAGAAGAAATATATGTCAAAAAAATAGGTGGAATATTCAACACCATTTGAGAACAACCATGTTTTCAACAATAAATGGCATCTTAGGGCTATTACAACAACAATAAGATAGTATTAACCTAAGAAATAATTCAACAAAATAGAGGCTGGATACTTAGCCTAGATAAAGTTGCCATCCAAAATAATTCTTCATCTACAATAACATTATCAAACATAGGCACAAGATGTTATACGATGACTAATGGACTATACTATTTCTTGGGCTATCTTAATAACATCATGGGGGATATCCTACCTTTAGAATATTTGTATGGTATCCATAGAGTCATTATTGACAGTGCTAAGAATTTCAAGATGGAGTTAAAGACAACAAAGAAGACTATAATTTAAAGTAGACTTTATAATAGAAAGACATAAAATAAAGTCATGCATCAATTCTATAGGTTTTATGCCTCTTATGAGAATGAGTTATAATTCTTTCATAGAGACTAGTAGGAACGCTAATGTTTCCATAAGATAACAATTGTCAAAATAGGTTATTATCATAATTAACCTAGACATGTTCACTTAATTTCTTATGTATTATCATTGTGCCATTATAGAGAACGACAATAAGATAAAGGATACTCTCAAGAAATCACTAAAAACATAAATATTTAGGATAGTCATGGTTATTAAGGCTAGCATAAATCTTTAGGATATTCATGTGCCTAGATAGTTTTATTAATGTTACCATAATAAACAACAATAATAGGTTCTATGTAAAAATTTAATTAGGTGTACTAAATTATGAATGTTTCCACCTTATTGCTAGGCATCAATTAAAAGTCAATGATGAAAACTAAGAGGACTATCTCATCAAGAGTAAGAGTATCATAAATGCTAGTATCAAGACTAAGATCACTTCATGCAAAACTCTACCATTTTGTTCTTGTAGGATAGTAATCACCAATTGGCTAGTCCAATATCACCTAAGAGGATTTTCATGATAATCTTATATTACTTAAAAATTCCATACCACACACATATAGAGGAGATAGTCCCAAAATACATCTAGTATTGTTGAGATTTTCCTTGTCATTAAGTCAAAATATTGCCATCAATAATATATAGAATTGTCCTTGTATGATTTTATTGAGTGTTAAGTTATAAACTACTTTAATTTTTTTGTTATGATAAGGTCCTCAGATGTCAAAACATAGTGATATTCATGATTATTATGTGCCTTGGAGCATAGACTTGTAGCTCATTTTCTCATTGATTTCTATAAATTTGCCCTGAAGAATATTACAAGAAATGAAGGAAGTTGCAGGGTTGTTACAAAATATCATATTACTTCTATGGATAGTCTTATTCTTCCAAGGAAGTCTCTAGTCAAATGGTATCATTGAAATCTATGAGGAAATAATGCTATTGTTTTGTAAACTTATAAATGAGAAGGACAGGCATGTGAGTGATGACAATCATGGTATTAGAAAGACAATTAAGGGACTCCATTCAATAAGTCTTAATTCCTTAGTCTTATGTAAACTACACAATACATTATCCCAAGGCTATTGTATAGCCATAATCATAATATACATAGTTACTCATGTGGTCACAAAAATCATGACTATCCTTAATCTTAGAAATATTATTATTGTTTGTTGTGTTATATCAGTCTTCTCAAGTCAAAAGCATCATGGTAACCAATAATATTCAAGAAATATACAAATTGTTATGGAAATATTATAATTTATTATCTTATTAAGGGTAAATTTCCATCATCAATACCAATTCTAATCATGGCACTTGGGACCTTGCTACTCTTAGCTCTAATATTGACCTCTAGGCATATCGATTATAATCATAAAAAATTCAATGACTACCATAAACGAGAGAAGTATTATCATGATGAATTCCATGCACCTAGTCATCCATAGAACAATAATCTCTCCATTAATAATCTCATGCCATTGAAGCATTCTCATCAAGGTCTCAAGATTTTATTCATAAAGATGGGAGAAACTATTTAAATACAAATTATTGTCAAACATATAAAGTAGGTTGTCATCAAGGAAGGAGATAGTCATTGTAGTATAACAATGTTGCATATTTATTACTTCATTTCATTATGTAATCATAAACAATTATCCTAAAAGGACTATTGCACTTATGTCATAAGAATAATCACACCAACCTTGTGATAGTAAAAAATTACCTATATGTCCTAATGTTTTCATCAAGACATGGACACTATCATGTTGTGTTCTAACAATTAATTTAGGGTAATAATCATGTCTTACTAGAGGACTATTAATACAACTACAGTCAAAATGGCATGGAAGATATGGTGTCATTAGAGGAATTTGGCAATCAAGGAGAGTTGTCCTTTCTTTAAACCCTTATTGCTTACATAAGGAGACAATCTTCAACATTCAAAGGGACTGCCACTAAGCTATAATGATGATAATGGGTTATCTCAATACTATCAAATAAAAACAAGGGGCTGCCACTAAGCTAGAAGAGAGTTATTTTATCAATTTTGTTATGAAAGATAACTAACATTCAAAGGTTGTAAACTTATTATATCTTGTTGTAATAGGTAGAGGAGTGATTGTGTACAAGGTTATCAATTTTGGTGTTGTGCCAAGTAACTAGGAAGATATTCATACACCTTTAGACACTATAATGAATGATTAGATGCTCCTAGTTAGTGAATCAAT
Source organism: Sequoia sempervirens (assembly GCA_007258455.2). NCBI lineage: Eukaryota > Viridiplantae > Streptophyta > Pinopsida > Cupressales > Cupressaceae > Sequoia > Sequoia sempervirens. Next base: position 10,173 of record VDFB02162395.1, on the reverse strand, counting down.
CAATTACATGCTCATGTCTTATGCACTTGATTGTCCCTTAGATTGATTCACGATGTCCCATTCTAACAATCAATCCAAACAAAATAACTATACAAAATGGCAAGGGTAATTGTGAGCCCTTCTCTTCCATTTTCTAATGGTCAAACATCTTTCAATTTAGTTGGCGTGTTCCTCACCTTTTGTCTTTTTCTTTCTCCACTTCCTCTAACTTTTCATTTCATACACTTGTAGGTTTATGAAAACAATTCAATTAAATATCCATATTATTGTAAAATAAGTCTTTGACAATATAACTCAACAATGTATATGCACTTTATGCATCATAGTCTAGATGCACAAAATCCATTTTGTGCATATCCTTCGAACATTTCATTCCATAAGACCACATTTTTTGAGGCATTTTGTTAAACAGTTCACACGCCTATGCTTCCACATTTCCCATACAGTATTTCCAACTATAATATAAGACAAAAATGCCCCTTCATTATGCTTTGATGGATGTCCATACGTGTTTCAAAGCTCCCATTTTGGCACAGGCGGGGAGAATGATTCCTCTACAACTACCAATTTCATTTGCTTGAAAGTCCTAAACCTTTGTCAACAAATCCATTTTGTTCATATCCTGCAATCATGGCATTCCATGAGACCAAATTTCTTTGAGGGGCATTGTCAAACAGTTCACGTGTCCTGTCCATGCTTCCACATTTTGCATACATGTCTACCAGGGCAGTTGCAACTACAACATCTCACAAAATTCATCCCTATGATGGGTGTGCATAGCCGGTTCCAAAGCTCCCATTTCGGCACAGGTAGGGAGGGTGCTGGCAAGGTTGAGGATTCTGGGTTTTACACCTGCCATTGCATTTGCTTGAAAGTTTCTAAAACCTTTTCAACAAACCATTTTGTGTATATCCTGCAATCGTAGCATTCTATAAGACCACATCTTTTAGGCATTCAGCCAAACAATTCACGTACCTGTCTTTGCTTCTACATTTTTCATACATGTCTACGAGAGCATTTCCAACTACACCATCTGACAAATTTCCTAAACCCTCCGTGCTATAATGGATTCTCTATTCCAAAGCTCCCATTTTGGCACCGGCTGGGACTACGCTGGCAAATGTAAAAAGTTCGACTAGCGCTTGGAGACCTGTTTTTTTTTAATGTAATTAAACAGTGCATAACATTTGCAGCGCGGGAATTTGAGCAATGCGCGGATGGGCGGGAGTCGGTTTCAAAAAATTAGAGTGACCGCCATCCACCAAACGGCCTTCGTAGGGAAGATTCAAAATTGAAATGAAAACTTAACCGTCGCAGTGACAGTTACCGTGCAGAGAAGAGGAACGCACCTGAAAACAGAACGGAAAACGGGACGTTAAGAGGGCCCCACATGCACACCTAAGCGGTCAAAGCTTAGTGTGTGGTCTTTAAAGCCCGGCCTTTTCTTTAGAGCTATGGCTAACAGGATATTTGCACCAATTTAGCGATCGACTTTTTCGTTTGTCTGCGATATAAATCTGAATGCCGGGCTATGGGAAAAATTAGATCCATTAAAGGATTGTAGACATTCAATATCATAGAAAATGTATGATCGATCACAATAGAGCTCGTGATACAATATGAAAACAGAGGCAAAATATTTATGACTCTAGCTGCGATATGAAAAAATGGGCCTTTTTATTCATAATGCTGAACATTAGTAAACAGCGAAAGAGGGCATTATTCCGGCCTCTCGTGTTCCAATACACCCATTTTTCATTCAATACCACAGTAGTAGGTACTTTTAGGGGTATGTTATTGTAATTTGTCCCCAAAGCTGATTTGAGACCAGAGCTTATTCAGTACTGCTGATTACAATAAAGAAACACAAATCTTGTGAACGCCTGCTACCAAATCAAGGTTTCATCTGAAGCCTCTTCTAAGCAATGGTCTCTTCAGATTAGAACTACTAATATTGCTGTCATTTGACAGATTTGTGGATTTTCTCTTCTTATCTCTAACACCTGATGTCTGATCCACCAACCCCCTCATCTCCACCACAGCGGACATTCTTCTTCCCTGAAAAGAGAGACAAGATTTATCAGCCAAACGATTCAGACAACATAGCCAAGAAAATGACAACAAGGCGAGTAAAATATAAAGAAAACTTACATTATAGATAGATTGGGAATTGGCATTGGTAGAAAACAGGTGGGTTATATCTTGCAGAGGCTGCCTCTTCAAAAAATGTAGGCCAGGAAATGGTGTTGGCGATCTGCCTACTAAAAATGGAGGAGAGTTCTCCTTGTTTTGGTGTTGTTCCAGAGAAATAACCTCATGCTGAGACCTTGGTGGAAGAAGCAGATCCGCCTGCAACTCCATTCTTATTCTTCAATGTGTTTGAAGAACAAGTGGGGAAAGAATTGCAGAGATGCACGGAATGGCAATAGGTGGGCACTGTAAGACGTATTTGTAAGCGCGGTGTAGAGATTGATTGACATTGGCGGGGTGGGTTTTGAGAATTTGAGATTTGAAGGGAGGAGGGAGAAGCGTGAAAATGGAGTTCAAATGATGGAGGGAGAAACCAAACCAAGTCTCTAAATTTCAAAACCGGTTCCAAATTTTTACGGTTTGAATTTTTGAGATCCGCCCAGATTTGGTGTAGGAGTGGCGGGGTCACGGGTGTGGGCAGTCAGTGGGTCCTTTCAAGTTTACTCAGGACTTTGAGATTCGTTGCACATTGTTCTTATATGTAAAATTATTTTTCACTTATTTTGAGAATGCTATTCATCAATTTTGTTATTTCTGGATTGGATTGTGTATAGGTAAGTATATACAATTGAATCCAGAAATAACAAAGTTGGTGTTCTTATGGATTGTGGAAATCTAATAGCACACAATATTATACGCACTCCACACTGATCTAAGGTGCAATATTGTATGTGAAATTTGTTTACTTGGATTCAAATAAATAATATTTTTTTAAGTTTGGTTCATTTGTTGACCTTTATCAATTTTAATTTACTTTCATTTATATATTCAATCATTAATTGAATTCTATTCAATTTTATTTTTTGAGATCTGTTATATTATCAATCAAATTTTATATGTATCTATTAACTTGTTAATTTTCTAATATACAATATACAATTGTGTAAAGTTTTTTATCATCATGATGCAAAAAAGCTATACATGATTGTCTATTAAGAGGTTTATAATTTATGTCATTGATTGTGAAAATATCATGTCGTTATGCACCTATTTTTTATCTTAGGATTTTGAATTCCTTAGTCAATCTCATGGCGCTCAAGTTTGATCCCAAAGGACTTGTGATTCACCCCAAATTCAAAATTTTCACTTGGAGAAATCTAAACTAAGTTTATTGTCCAAAATAAGTTGAATTTTAGGGATACAAATCACAATGAAATATCAATCTAAAACAGTTATTGCTTTATTTTTTAAATCTACTCAAAAATATAGTCAATACGCGTATTCTTCAAATCAACTATAATACCCACTCAAACCTCTTTCAATTCAAATTGGTAAATAGAAGCCCTATAATGTAACTAGTGATGATGTAAAGGGATGTGATTGTCTGATGACAAGATTAAAATAATAACAAACCTTAGTATCAAAGAATAACATATTTAATTCCACACAGCTGTTGCAATCTCCATGTGTTCTCAAATAACCCTCCTCCATTGTTGTGTGGTGGATAATAACACTCCAATGGAATAGGAAACTAGTATGGCTAACAAATCCAACACGGACCATTAATGGTGCTCAAAATGAACAGCAAAAAGAACATCAGTCAACAACGATCCTCCAAATGTTTGATTCCACAAATAAATTACACTATCACTAGAACCTTATATAAAATCTCCAAAAAGTAGCAACATACACTATATCAATATTGTAGCAATACAAACTACAATTCCTCCATAAATCAACACAATTGTGATCCTCGGATGGAATTTCCCAAGTTTGGAAACAAGGGTTTTCATCCTTCATCCCAAATGTGGAACCCAAAAGAGTTTTTCTCCTCTCAAACCCAAAAAAACAAAGGATTTTTGTGCTTGGATGATCTAGATCGAACAAATTGCTCAAATCTAAAAATATACAAAGGATTACTAATATTCTTCTCAAATGAAAATAGGTGCCTCCTTCATATACATTTTTCAAATTGGACACTTGAGTCTTAAATTTCCCTGAAAGTGTTTAACTTTTTATTATTATATTAATATATTAAGTTTCCCTTAGAATTAGAGATTATCGAACCCAACTTAAATAATATTATAAATTATTTTAATCTAACAAAGGGGACATGAGAACAAAGTATTAAATAAGTGAATATTAGAAATGCAAGGTTGAGAAGTTTATTCCCAACATCGACTTAGTACACATTTGTGTGATATTTTATGTTTTTATGTTTAAAAGCATTCAATGTGCACTTAATTTTATATGAAAATCAAATGGCCTATCAAGGAGCAAATCATTTAAGAAATATATATTTTCAAGCTAAAAAACAAACACATATACATCAAAATTAGAATATGCATCTAGGACATATGCATGCTTAAGAATGTTGTCTTCTAATATTTTCCCATGATCATGAAGTTGGTCAATCAAGGCAACTAACCTACAATAACTTAACTCTATAAATCCAATGACTTCACCAAAGGTATTTTTAAATAACATCGTCATTACACACTCAAATCTTAAAAGTTATAGATTTTAGTTCGTACAAGATTATTGTCTACCAATTCAAATTCAAATATCAAATAATATATGTGTGCTACTCAAAATTGACCCTAAGCCACTCTAGATTGACATGTAAGGAACTCTACATCCATTTTGATTATGAGGTCCAATAAGCATATTGAGGATAATATTTTCTAGACATTGGTGAGTGAATCCTACACAACATCAATGGTATTTTTTATAACTACCTGATTTTGAAAATAAATCTTCTTTTGTGATGAATAAATTATTTTGGGTGTTCCATAAATATTTCTTCCTTAGAATCTCCATGTAAAAATATTATTTTAACATCTAGTTGTTCTAACTCAAGATCAAGTAAAGCAACTAGTGCTAATACTACTCAAATAGAAATAACTTTAAAAACTAGTAAAAAATAATGGAAATCAATATCTTCCTTTTAAAAATACCCTTTTTCTACCAACTTTGTGAGCCTTACCTTTCAACTTTCTCATCAAAGCACTTCTTCAATTTGTAGATCCACTTGTAGCCAATATTTTTTTTCCCTTTGGGAGTTCTACCATGTCTCGTATTTTATTATTCTTCAAAGCATCCATTTCTTCTTGAAATATCATTTTCCATTTAGTACCTTCAACATCATCCCTTGCTTCCCAATAACAACTAGGTTCCCCACCATTAGAAATCAAGCCAATATATAAACTAGGATCATGCCTTTCAAGAGGATTTTCCTGTTTAAATCTCTTTAAAGTCAGTTGTGGCATCTCCATGTTTTCTTGTATATTTTTTCCATCCTCATCTTCATCTTTTGAAGCTTCTTACCACTCCTCTTCTTTTGAAGATGGTTTATTTTCCAACTAAATATGTTGATTATGTGGTACATGTTCCTATTAATATTGTTTTCTCACCATGGTCTAAATTTTTCCAAGGTAATCATTTTTATTTTATGTCCTTAGGCTCCTAGACCTATAATGTTAAGTCCTAAATCATGGTTTATAAACAAAAGGAAAAAAAAAACGTGCAATTCTTGTTAACTTTCACACCAAAGAAGAAGGAAAAGATTAAGAGTTTTCTTTTTGAGAGCTTTAGGGTTTGTGTGCTTGGCTTTGAAGGAGTCACCCCCTATGTTTGGTGTGGGAACTAGTTTGCTTCCTTATTGCATGCATGAAGAATAGGGCACAAATGGCAAAGATTAAAAGGGAGATTTACCACATTGCAATGACATTGGAGGTTTTTCATAAGTCCATTTACACTTCATCCACATTGCAAGACATGTTACATGGAGGTTAGAAAGGTTATAGGGACTCTTTCACACCTCATCCACACATTCAAATTTCTCCAAGATCTAGGTGTTATGTGGTATGCACTCTACACCATACCAAATTTATGTTACCATTTAAAAGATCAATTGAATCACCAAATCTTTATCAAATAGTGATAAATATTATCATAAATTTATTCATAACTAGACAAAATAGAGTATATAATAGAGTTTCCAAACACCGTAGATATTTTAAGGAACTATTAGAAGGATTGTAACCTATGAGAGGAAGCATTGCAAGAATTAGAAACAAATATTATAGTATTTGAATGATCCATCACTGAAATGTCAAAGATGGAATACCTAAGGAACATTGACATAGTCTCAAAAACCTTAAATAGGTTTGATGGTATGTTAAATAGGTCTGGTAGTATGGAAGAAATAATGTTTTGGTGGTAACTTCCATAGAGATGATTAAACAAATAAAGGAGAGAAGGAATTATTGTTAGGAAAATGAAGGTGTCTCAACCTTTAATTTTTCTTAGCATTGATTATTTGATTATTTACATTTGTTGATAATTATCCCATGTTGTCTTGTGAGTTACAACTTGTTTCTATTTACAAGGAGGAATTAATTTGGAAGTTACTATTTATAGGTGGAGTTGTGCATGAAGGCATTTTTTATTTTCATGTTTTTGTATGGAATGTGAGTTTTGGAGGTGCAGTTACTTTTTGGCAAGTGCAAGTTTTGCATGTGCAAGTTTAATGACAATTGGTAGTTGCAATATTACATGTGACAATTGGAAACTTACCGATATGCATGTGTAGTGATTTTGGAAATTTCCATGTTGCATCTTCAACCTTTGGAATTTGAGTTTAGAAATGTCTAATTAATGCATTGTAAGCTCATATATATAGAGCAATTATATTTTGGAGTTCGAGGTTTTGTATTGTTGGCATACCATTATTCTATTGGATTGGCTCCAAAATTGTAATGTACAAACAAACTCTTGTAGAGGCTTTCACTGCAAGTGTATTGTAACTATTTATTTACAGATCTAATACATTGTTCAAGCTTTTGGAGTGTGGTGTCTTCTCTTAAAAGGGTTTTCCCCACGTATATTTGGTGTTATGTGTTTTGTATTGTATCTCTAATGTTGTTTATATTTACCTATTATGTGCATCTTCTTTAGTGTAATTGAATAAGGGTTTGAAACTATATAATTTACACATTCTCTCCTCTAATAGATTGGTGTTGGAATATTTTATGCATACCTGGCTTCCTTTTAGTTGGTATCAAGGCTTGACCACCTCTGTTTCCTAGTGTGGGTTAAAGGGTTTTTTGTACTAATCTTATTTGAGTGGGAGCTTGTTGTAAAAAAAATTTGTCAACCCTATTATAGGAAGGAGATAGCGAGCACATCTAGTAGAGTTGAGATAGAAAAATTTAATGGAGGCAACTTTAAGGTGTGGGAGCTTAAGATGGAAGACATGCTTACAAATTTTGATTTATGGACAATTGTTTCTAAAACTATGTCAATGGGCATGAAACAAGAAGATTGGGATATGATGGATTAGAAGGCTAAGGGTATGATAAGAGTTTGTTTAGCTAATTCAATACTCCTAAACACTCATGAAGAGAAGACTGTTACACTTATTTGGAAGAAAATTGCTCAAATTTATCAGATTAAATCCCCAGTAAATAAGTTTTTCCTATGAAGAATATGTAATTTTACAAATAGGGTAAGGAGGATTTATCACAAATCATCTGAATGCATTCAACATGCTTGTTGCCCACTTGAACTCTATTGGTGTGAAAATAGAGGAGGATCATTGCATGACTTTATTGTGCTCACTGTCGAATTCTTGGGACCACCTTTTCATGGCCATTGGAAGTACCACTACCACCTTTAAGATGGATGATGTGGTTGTGTCATTACTATCTGAGGAGATGCGAAGAAAATATTTTGAAATGGCTAAGGAGGCTCTGGCAGTTCAAGGAAGAACGGAAGAAAAAGGCAAAAAGAATAACATGAAGAAAGAAAATTTAGAACCCAAATTTCATGGGAGATCTCTTGTCTCCTGGTAAGACTAAGGTGAAATATTGGATTGTGGAAAATCTGGTCATTTCCACAAAGAGTGTAAGGAGGAGAAAAAGAAGTTGTTCTCTGATTTTGACTTTGATAAACCCTCTCAAGGTGATGCATATGCTTTTGTCACTACTTTGGTAATGCATGCATCGCAAGATGTGTGGTTGATAGACTTGGGTGCTTCTTTCCCCATGACTATGGATCAAGATTAGTTCTCTAAGTATGAAAGTTATGATGTTGGGAAGGTGTACCTAGGTGATGATTCTCAATTGAAGATTGTTGGTCATAGAAGAGTGAAGATAATATTCCTAGATGGTAGAGTAAAGGGGATCGATGGTGTCCTGCATATCCCTAGTTTGGCATGGAACCTTCTTTTTGTAAGCAAGTTGAATGATGTGGGTGTGCAGGTTGTCCTCGCAAATGGAGGATGTAAGATGACAAGAGGAGATATGGTGCTTTCTAAGGGTGTTTAGATAAGCACTTTAGTTTAGCTAGATGGATGCACGATTTTGTGCAATAGTTCTTTTGTGGAGATAAAGAAAATAAATTCTAAGTCACTATCCTCACCATTGGAACCAACAACAAAGAAGAAAGTTGTATCTACTTCTGACGGTCGTGCTTTCTGAGTAGGTCTAAAGGTGCTAATTCTTTGGAGATGAAGCTACCTATTTAGAAGATGATGCTTTGACACCAAACACTTGGTCACATTGGTGAAAATGGTTTGAGAACCCTAAAAAATAAATACCTTATTGAGGAGCTTGATGAATGTAATCTTGAGTTTGACTTTTGCGAATACCGTGTCTATGGAAAATAAAATTGTGTTCATTTTTATTATAGTTCTCACAAATATTCTAGGGTTTTGGACATGTGCATTTTGATTTTTTTGGTCCTATACATGTTCCTTTATTATCCAAATCTATGTATTTTTTATCATTTATAAATGATTACTATAGGACATTTGTTTATTTTTTCAGAAGTAAATCTAAAGTCTTCATTTGGTTTACTTGGAGTTTAAGGCCCTAGTAGAAAATCATATTGGTAGGAAGATAAAGTGTTTGAGGATTTACAATGGTAGTGAGTTTTGTTCCGTAGATTTGAATTTCTATAAAGAACATGGGATTGAAAGGAATAAGACAACTCCATATACCCCTCAGCATAATGGAGTTACGAAGAGGATCAATAGGACATTGATGGAGAGGGCTAAGAGTATGTTGAATGGTGCTAGCCTTGAACAAAATTTTTGGGCTAAAGTTGTTGCCATTGCATGCTCTCTGGTTAATACATCTCCCACATCAACTCTTGTTGAATAGACACCTATGGAGGTGTCGTCGGTGAAGAATCCCACTTTGATACATCTTTGTGTGTTTGGTTGTGAGGCATATGATCATATGCCAAGGGAGAAAAGGTCAAAGTTGGAAAACAAGGCTATTAAATGTATCTTCATCAGTTATGGTATTGGTGTGAAAGGGTACAAGCTTTGAGATCCAGTGGTTGAAAAGGTTTTCTATAGTCGAAATGTTTTATAGCAATGAAACCAACTTCCAATGTTTTACAACCTACAGAAGAAGATATATAAAAGATGCGGTTCAGTTTCCTCTTGACCCTAAGAAAGTTGAACCTGAAGCCCAAAATGGAACTAATGATGAGGAGAGCTTGAGAAGCTCTAGAAGTTCTCAAGAAGAAGAAGAACCTCAACCTTAGCAATTAAGGAGGTCTATGAGAGATAGGCAACAACTTGATATACCTTTGGTTATTCACTTGAATGGTTTTCTCATTCATTTTTGGATTCAAATTATTTTTATTCTTTGATTGTTAATTCTTATGAGCCAAGGGCTATACAAGAGGCTATGGGTATGAGTGATGCAAATTCCTAGATTCAAAATCCATGGATGAGGAGATGGTTGTATTGAAAAGAAATAATACATGGGATTTGGTGCCCTTGCTTGAAGGATGCAAACCCATTGGTTGCAAATGGGTGTTCAAGAAGAAAGTCAGTCTTGATAATAGGTTTGAGAAGCATAAAGCAAGGTTGGTTGTGAAGGTTTATTCACAAGTGGATGGAATAGATTATTGTGAGATATTCTCTCGTATTGCAAAGTTGACATATATTCAGTTCTTGTTATCATT
>VDFB02162391.1:0-47241 GCA_007258455.2 Sequoia sempervirens | reverse complement strand
TCATAATCGTAACCTTAGATATAACCTTAATTCAAATGTTAATTCTAACCCAAAATGTAACATTCATTGTAACTGTAACCCTAATCATAATTGTAACCCCTAACAATGTCCTAGAACCTTAATTATAATAAGAAATTAATAAACATAAACCTAACCATAACCCTAACTTGAATTTTTATCCTAACCAAAGCCTAACCATAATTGAACCTTATACATAACCCTAAATGAATCTTAACTCCAACTTAACAATAACCTTAATTAACCCTTTTTTAACCCTAGTTCCCTAATTTTAATCCTAATTGCTCACCTGATAAATAATTGAACCCTATATGTAATTGAAACCTTACCCTAATCCTCATTGAACGCTAACTCTAATTTTCCCGTAACCCTAATCTTAACACTAAACGTAACCCTAATTTAACCCTTATTAAATCATAATCCTAACCCAGACCCTACCCTATTTGATCTCAAATCCTAACCCTAAGCTTTATCATAGAGCCCTAACCATAATTCTAAGTTGACAATAAATCCTAATTGAATTCTAACCCAAACCCTAATCTTAACCCTTATTAAACCCTAACCCTAACCCTAATTGAATCCTAAACATAACCCTAACCCCAAGTAAACATTAACTCTAATTAAACTCTTTTCCTAATTATAATTAAAGTTTAACCCTAATTGAACCATAACCCTAACCCAAAGTGAACAGTAACCCTAATAAAGCTCTAAATCTAACCTTAACCATAATTGGACCTTAACCCTGACCCTGATCCTATTTGAGTCTTAACCCTAATCATAACCATAATTTAACCCTAACCCTAATTCATTCCTAGCCCTAATTTAACTAATATCTAGGTTATTACATGAAGATTTAATCTTGGAAACTAACAATTAGGGATACATCTAGGCATTACTATAATAAGTTTTTGTTGTCATAGTTCAATGTTTCATGAAGATTTCACAACACATAGTTATAGTCAAGAGATACCTAGTTCAAATCAATTTTGAAGGACATAATGTTGTGTTACAACCCATCTCAACAACTTCATCTCATTGCATAATAGATAGGCTAAAATCCCCCTTTAAAAGACCTATAATAATATGATTTCCCATAACCGAATTTAATAACTTTATTTTATTTATTAATAAACACAAATAACAATTTTCCAAAAAAAAAAAAACTATTATATTTAATTTCTTAAAACCCCACATTAATAACTTCATTATATTACTCGATAGACATATCATAATCTTTCCCCTTGAAATATAGCCCATTTTAACAACTTCCTTCTATTCTAGTCTACAAATTATAGTATAATCATCCTCTAGACCTAACTCTGCATTCCAAATTAAAGTGAAAACCTCTCAACCCTACCATTGTTTCCTTGAGAGAGCTTATTACAATATCAATATCATACTACTATTTTTATTTTTTTATTCTAATCCAAAAAGAAGAAAAGCATGTGAATGATATAAATACACATTACCTATATCTTTAAACACCAAAGAGTTCCTCCAAAAATGCTTATTGATCCCTAACTCCCCTCCAAGATTTAGTTGTTCAATAGCATTACTAAACATTTCGACATTCATTTTAACATGTGTTCTTTCACATTCATTTTAACATGTGTTCTTCTTTCATATTGTAACAACCTCACTTGTTCTTAACGTAGAGTATAATTATGGACCTCAAATCTCAAGCTCAAGAGGAGTGTTATATAAATTATATGGGCTCTACCTGCCTTGTTCACATAATATATAGATGATCCCTAGAAATCCATGTGTGCATGTTGAAAACCCTAAAAAATCCCCAAGAACCAAAACGTGTTAATATATGGGAAATAGATGAAGTAAAATAAACTTCACTCTATCCAAAGTGTGGACATCCTAACGAGGCCATTATTCCATGTTGGATGATAAAATGATGAGGAAATGCACCTTGGGTGAAATATTTTATGACCCATTTCTCTAATACTTCAATACCCAAGAAAATAAAATTGATCTTAAGAGGACACGTCACTTAAGAAGAGGATATTTCTGACACAAATCATGGCAATTCTTCATACTAATTGAGAAACCGGCCATATACATATATGCACATATCAAGATATGTTAAAGTGACTTATTAATATATGGAAATCAAAATACAAGATATTTTAATATGCACATTGGGTCCCACTGATTGGTTGGGCTTCTCTATTCAGTTAGTTTTTTTAATGTGTGAAGTCGAATCAGTGGGACCCAATTGTCACTTTAGTATCTTGCTATTTCATTAAGCAATTAGCTAGAATGTTCTTTTTGTCCATATTGCACAAGGATGTGGACATCTTTCTCCTTATGCTTAAAGATATAAATTCATGATTAAAAATATTTCTCCTACTTGGTTTGGTGGCAAATAGGCCTAAGTTTGTTGACCCATGACCCATAGATGTTCTTGTTTCTTTTCTACATGTAACTCCCGTACACAAAAGCCCCTCAAGGTGTAAATATTGTTAATATTGACAATTTTGTAGGACCCTTCTCATATTACGTTACTCTTGGAAATGGACAAGATTTCAAAAGTCCCTTGAAGAAATTGTTAAAGAGCATATTTCTAATAAAATTGATTTGGGTTATAGCTGATTTTTAGTTTTATTTCTTGAAGAGCTTTAGAGGTTTTTTTGGGATGGGGGAGAGGTCGAGGGTTAGTAGAGTGTAATCAAATTATCTGATAATATTTAAAGTTGATTTTTACATGTTCTATTTAGAAGTTATTGGAAAAGGATTTTTAAGTTTAAACATTAAAAGAGTTTAATTAAACTTCTTCGTAAAGAGAAGAATGAAGGCACCATTTCTTTTTGGCATCCTATTATCTTATTGAATGTATTCTATAAAATCATTGTCAAGACTCTAACTATTTGTCTAAAACATGTAATTCATTATATTATGAGAGCTAAACAAATGTGATCTCTTGGAGGAAAGTTTATCCTTAGTAATTTGATTTTAGCCTAGGAGACATGTAAGTAAGCTCGATGATTGGGTTAGATTTTGATAAATATTATGAAAAAATATGGTGAAGGTTTATAATTAAAATGATGCAATGGTTAGGTTTAGGGCTGCAAATTCATGCTCTTGTTCAAACACTCTTTAAAGATGCAAATGCTCATTAGTGGTCAACAAATCTATTTCTAACTCCTTTTTTCTACAACATTATATTAAACGAGGGTTCCCATTATTGCCCTTTCTATATGTGCTCATTATAGATGCTCTAAGATATTTGTTACAAAAGGTGAACCAACTACAACTTATACATGGTATTTCTATTCCTTAGAATGCAATGGTTATCAATTCCAATTTTACAAATAGCAAATTATTTTTCTTGCAAAAAAAAAAGAGTTGAACAATACTCTAGATATTATAAATCTATGTTGCTCAATATCATGTTCTCAACTTGCCCATCATAAAATGAGTTTTGAATGACACATGTTAGTCCTAATCCTCATTAGATTCCCCAAGATTGAAAACAAATTAAGCATTGGGAAATAACTAGATACCTTAGCATTCTATTTGGTATGAGTTGATCTCTCTCTAGAATGTCGAAGTGGTATCTAATTAGAATAATTTTTTTTTTTTTAAATGGGGTAGCAAAATTCTCTCATAGGCTAGAAAATTATGTCTAGAAAATTTCAGGTTGCTAACAAAATTTTCTTGTTACACATTTATTTTTCTTCATGTTAGATGTTGTCCAAAAGAGGGTATAATGAACTATATTAACTTGATTTATAATTCGTTTGGACTAAATAGAATGGTATTACTTGATGTAGATTCATCTCTTATCACCAATGCATTTAACCTAAATATAAAGGTGGCCTCAATATCATTGATCTAGAAAAGCAAGGTGTTTGTTCAATCATGAAGATACCGGGGGAATAAGAGAATGTGATAAAACTTGATTAATGCTTACAATGTTCTATCTTTTAAACAAACTGCTTCATTAAATATTACTATTTTAATATATATTTGAATGTGCTTCAAATTTTTTTGTACACTCAAATTTAATTATTCTTCTTCCAAGGTTTGTCCATTGGATCCTACCAAGGTTCTTCCAAGGAATTACAATGACCAAACATTTTATCACTATCATAGAGTTAAGGGATATTATCCTCAATATTTTATAGGCCTTAAACATAAAATAAAATACCTTATAGATAACAACATGATTCATATTGAGAGAGTTAATGATAATGAAAATCATTTGGTAGCACCTCCCAACCAATTTTTTTGAATATATACAAATCCATTTCTTAGCCACTCTAATAATATAGAAACACATGATTATATTACTATGTAACATGATATTGTAGAAGATATTTTGTTGATTCTAATGATACATCACTTATGAATATTTTTATGGGAATGATGTATTCTAGAGATTCTTCTAGTTCTACTTCTCCATTAATTATATTTTTTGATAGATAAATCTAACAAAATAATCACTATGGATTATTGTATGCTATTATGAAATAGGGGACAAACTCATTGAGAACACACTTATTAATCAAGTGTCAATCAATATAATATATGCATAAAATATTCATTAATTGATTATAATTTGAATATGCTCATCTAAGAGTTTCTTTAAGAATGAATAGTGGAATATTAATTCATACTTTGTGTTGTCTCACATTACCTATTAAGGTTGGACCTAAAGTAGTAACTATTTTATGTCATGTCATCCCCACTTATAATAGGTTCAATATGATATCGGGTAGGCCTTAGGTGGTATACATGAAAGCTATAAATTTTGTTGTTCATCATTGTGTAAAATTTATGCACAAAGGTAAAGTCATAACGTATAAAAGAGATGCATGCCAACCTCTTGGAGAGTTGAGTCACTTCACCTTGGACACTTATCTTCCAACTCCTAAGGAACCTCTCCATGATAGTGAAATACATTTACATGATTCATATCAATTTTTTTTACAAGAATAAAGTAAGGAAAATGAAATGACAAGAGATAAAGTGGTATTTGATAAAGGTAGACATACTTCACCGCCACATTCAACAAGGAAATAAAAAGGGTCTATATTATCGAATCCTACATTTCATGCCAAGAACAATTTAGGGATTCAAAAGCCAAGTCTTGTGCCACAAAAAATGCCAATTTTTTATACATAATCACCTCCAAAAATATTAAGAAAAATGGGTAAATAATGACACACAATATTCCACCCATTAATAAAGTATTTAAAAAGGGTATGGAATCTTATCAAGATGAAACACATGTTATTTAAAAATCAAATCAACAAGAAGAAAATATCAATATTTTAATTTTTCATTTTGTTTTTTCCTTATTTCCTATACTTTAGCCTCTTTAACTGTGACTTATTTGTTGTGAATTATTTTTAGTTTCTATACTGAGACTTAATGATAGATCACTTAAAGTGATCAAATTTAAAAAATACATAGTTGGATCCAAAACAATTCTATATGTAAATTAATGGACTATAAAAAACTCATGCAAACTAGAGATAGATAGCTTGATACTATTAATGATAGATCACTTAATGTGATCAAATTAAAAAAATACATAGTTGGATCCAAAACAATTCTATATATAAATTAATGGACTATAAAAAGCTCATGCAAACTAGAGATAGATAGCTTGATACTATTTTAGTCAGATGATCAATTATAAAATATACTCGATAATTAAAATATAAGATCTTCTATTAATGAATAGTATCTTATTGTCACAAACATGTTTAGAAAATCTATTTTGCTTTTGAGTAGGATCACATCTACACTCTATTCCTAAGACACTTTTCTCACATACAAATTAAATTTGCACATATGAAATAATGTATATTTTTGAATCTTTAAATATTGATAATCACCTTGAAAAGATTGCTAGTATAAAAGAAATTATCAAAATATTATTGATAATGTATAAAGTTGAAAGACATACCACAAAATACCTATATGTTAACTCAATGTGTAATTAGCTGATAGACTATTACGTGGGACAGTGACATTCGGTAAGACTGATTTCCAGCATATGTGGTAAGTCTCCTTTTTGTAATATTTAAAGCAGCCTATCAGTGTAAGCATTACACCTGATTGGGATGTAAGTGCTAGTATATGTTAATGTCCTCTTGATACACTATAATAATAATATGTATTCAAGATTCTCCAATCACAACTAATAATCTAGATCTATCCTTAAGTACGAAGAAAACTTAATAAATACTCAATTAAAATCAGATTACATATAAAAATAAATAAATAAAACTCGTAAGTAAGCGAAGATAAAAGGGCAGAGTCTGTACCCTTATCCCTTGACACTTACATTTCCTAGGCGGGCTTTTATCCCCAATACCCAATGACAACACAATATTTGTAATTGGCAACGTGGGAGGCCTTACCACGTAGTCATCACCTAGTTGGTGTAATTGATTAAATGTAACAGTGAATGCATCTGTATCTGTCTGCATTCACCAGACTGCTCCTATATAATTTCACTATTCCATGTGTAAGCTATCTCAGTGCTCTCTGCATGCACAGACACTATAGTCCTTTGGCTTCTAGATCCTTCATAAGCCCAACCATCCACACCCACATTGTAGTAGATTGATATCATAGAGCTCTCAATACACCATTACAATGGAAACTTTTAGTTTGAGCAAATACAGTCCAGAGAGCCAAGAAGTTGTCTCCTACTCACCCAGCTCCATTGTAGTTGATCCTTCTGATGAGTATGCTCATGGAGATGATGATGGCCCTTTCTTTGACATTGATTTTACAATGCCTCTCTTCTGTGATGGTCCCTTGAAAGATAACAGCAGCCCAGAGGAGAAGGATGGTGAAGAAGATGAATTTGAGTTTAACTTCTCCATTTCTAGTTCCAACCAGCCCAACCCAAATCAATTCATTTCATCTGCAGATAAGTTGTTCTACAAAGGCCAGTTGCTTCCGCTCCAAGTTCTTCCAAATGCAGACATGGTCAGAAAGCTTGAGGTTGGTGATGGCAAAGGATCTCTGCAATGTGGCAATGTTAATGGGATCAAGACCCAGTTCCCCACATTGCTCAAAACTGCTACTAAGTTGAAGATATCTCTGTTTGGACTGAAAAAATCAGCCAAAGTTGGAATGGATCTGCAAGCTTCTTGTGCTGAATATGGATGTGGTATTGATTCTCCTGTTCAGAAGCAGAACAAGTTTTTCACAGTGAAATTCAAGGTGGTGGATGTTCCCCTGGTTTCTTTTTTCACTAGAGAGAATTCTAGAGGCTCCAAGAGAGATGAGAACAACAATGGTTTCCAGAAAAAGACAGAGGACTCTGATGGAGATATTGGGCAGCTACAAGACAATGTGAGGGATAAGAAAAGAGCAAAGCAGATTGTTCAGAAGTATGTAAAGATGATTAAGCCTCTCTATGTGAAGATTTCTCAGAGGACTACCGAGAGAACCAAATGTCCCTCAGATCTGGAGAAACATGGAGTTACCAATGGAGTTGGAAACAGTGGGTTTTCAGGCTCAGAGAGAGGTCAAAGCCAGTTTTCATTTTCTGGTAACTTGAAAATGGTTTACAAGAATTTTGGTAAGGGGAAAAACTCTTCTCCTAATATGAATCGTCCATTGCCTAACTACAATAGTGAGAGTACAATGTTGGAGCTGCAGAGTGCCATACAAGGAGCTATAGCCCACTGCAAGCAGTCGAATTATACTAATGGTAAGTAGCCTGGTAACAGTTCTCTGCTTTACTGCTTTATAAAATGTGTATTTTCTTTTTAATCGGTAGATCCAAAAATGTATCCATCTCATTGTTTTAAGCAGTCTTTGCCTATCCTGTTATCAGGGATATCTGTTTATTATAAATATTTCTGAATCTGACAGTCATTCCTCTTCCTTTTTTCTTAACTAGGAGATTTGTTTCAGGCATTTTTCTTTTTGCTCTTTTCACTTCATGCAATTCTGGTTCCTGTCTGTAATAGCCATTTCTCTTATTATTTCTTCCAAAATCCCTTAATGTCATGAGTTTGTGATGGTGGGTAGTACTTAGAGCCTTGTGATATCCTCACCTTGATGCCAGGGAAGTAGTAGAGCCTGATTCAGGATTCAGGATTGTATAAGCTTATTTTTCACTTTTTTGTTTGCTTCTCTTTAGATATCTGTGCCTTGCAGACTCTATCTCCAACTGTGTTATGGCACTCTGGGCATGTATTCCTGAAGGGTAGTCTTGTGTCTTTCCAAAACATGGCATTTTTTGGCGACTTCAAATCCCATCGCCTAAAAGAAGAATATTGATAGCTTTTACTCTAGCTAGTTGAATAACCTCAAGCAAATTCCTTTCATTTAAGGCTACTCCAGCCAGTTTTCAAAATCAACCCTAGCATTTCTCATAATAGTAATTTTCTATGATGTATCAGATTTGATCTATTTTCCATTGGTATAGGTACTAACAACTTCTCATTGTCTGTGATCTCAGATGCCCCAAACACTTCAGATTCCGAATGTTCACCCTAGTCCTAACAGGCCTTCCAAAGAGGATGTCTGCAAGGCCTATTTGTGGATGCCCATGAAGAGTTGCTACAGTTCTAGCAGGCTGTTGCAGTTGGTCGACATCTTCAAAGGAAATCGACCAACAGCATCAGAGGTTACTGTTAATGTTGCAAGTTTTGACATACCCAAACTCAAGCAATCAGATAGGTTTATACTTAGGACTTCTGAAAGCTCACACTCCTGAAATAGGCCATTTCAATGTAGTTATTCACCCATTTGCATTCTACTAGTCATCCTCTAAAGCAGTTGGATGGAAAGTCTCCGACTTAAGCTGTAAATTACTTAGATAGCCACTGTTTGAAGAATATTGCTTATATTCTCGTGTGGGTATCTGCTGTTTGTGTTGCATTTATTAAGGGAGTGGTTTTTTCAGGCCCAATATATGGATGATATCATCTAACTGTATGTTGAATATGATGTGAACTGATTTCCAGCACCCACGAGCCAGTAATCGGAGCAATCTGAAGAAACATAAAACAAAAATCTATCCAAGTAAAATAGCTTCAAATATTTTATATATATATATATATATATTTTTTTTATTATTATTAACGGTTTTATATCAAATCCAGATTTGTTTTTAAGCACAAGCTATAGGGTGAACCTTTTTGCGGCTAAGAGTTGAGGACTGAGGGGTATCCATTTGACCAATATTTTTTCTATCAACTTTTTGAATAATATGACTGAGGGGTATCTATTCGACCAATAATTTTTCTATCAACTTTTTGAATAATATTTCATGATCTATCATCAAGATGTAGTGAACCAGAGAAGATAATTAATCACATTAGTTAGCATTAGTTTTTCACAATCTATGTAGTATTCAAATGAATGTCTGAAATTTATCACTCGTGTATGTTTTTTAATTGACATTTTGGATCAGATCTGTAACATTGATTCAAAAACATATCCAAAACATATCCAGTTGATTTTAGAAGGAATCTTTTGAATTAACTACATTGATTTCTCTTTTTCAGTGTGTAATTTGAGACATCGATTAAAAAACACACTCAATTAATTTCAATCGTGTATGTTTTTTAATTGACATTTTGGATCAGATCACTCTGATCTGAAACATTGATTCAAAAACATATCCAAAACATATCCAGTTGAGTTGATTTTAGAAGGAATCTTTTGAATTAACTACATTGATTTCTCTTTTCCAGTGTGTGATCTGAGACATGATTAAAAAACATACTAAATTAATTTCATAAATAATCTTTCTATATTAATTTTTCTTCTTTGGTTCATTACATCTTGATGATGATCATAAAATCTGATCTGAGACATGATTAAAAAACATACTAAATTAATTTCATAAATAATCTTTCTATATTAATTTTTCTTCTTTGGTTCATTACATCTTGATGATGATCATAAAATCTGATTTGATGATGGATGATGATCATAAAATCTGATGCAAAACATTGATCTATCAAATCTAGATTCAAAAATTGAATGTGTTCTGAGGAGTTGCTTTGATATTCATTAAAAGTATATGAAATCAATCCAGTAGCAAGGTACATAAAGTACACTTCACAGCTGTTCTAAAGAGAAAAATGGATGAAAGCTCTGACTTATGGAGGACTGGCCTCTGAATCAAAACAGGAGTCTTGGAGGGAGTCGAGAAGAGAACTCTTAATCATGTTTCCTGAAAAAGTGTCCTTTACTAGACATGGACATGTAGTTGAAGCAGCCCTGTACACAATGCCAGGTGGTGTACTGTGTATTTGTGTAATGTAGTGGGTGTATATGACTGCGCTACTCCTGTCGGTGGATAAAGGAAATCGTTGACTGATACACTCAAAGCCATTAAATTCTGCCTTGAAGAGTCGGACAACAATATGAGTAATAGTGAAGGGTGGAGGTGGGGCCCTCTGCAGGTGGCGCGTGTACTTTGATTTTGTCTGTCTTGCGTGGAACATGGGATAGTCATGCTTTATATAATTTTTGAACTTATAATTTTTATGTTTCGTGGGTTAGCAATGATGGGAAACAAATTTATAGGACGACTAAAAGTTTGCGGGCACGACAATCTTTATTCTTAAAAATATATATATTTAAAGCTTCTATGTTCGTTGTTTAGAGCTGCTATTGTTTTTTATATCTGTAATTTTTGGTCCCTTCTTTCAATTATATATATATTTATTTATTTGGTGTACACATTTGGTAAGGGCTAGAAACTTACTTCAACCTTGTAGACAATTATTTTGGTGAGAGAGAGAAAGGTCTATCTTATATAAATATTTATTTATTAATTAAATAAGTAAATCATTTAATAAATAATTAATAAAAATAAATAAATTGAGATTGAGAATTAAATCTAGTATAGACATTTTAAATAATTTATTTAAAAGATGTTGAGGGATATTAATTTGAATTATATTATTTATTTGAAAGTTATTCTATTTTGGGTGGTGAGTCTAGTCCGATTTGCTACGTCTCGTGGTACTCATGTCGTGCCAATGTTTCTGGTCACGTGAAAAAAGTTTACCGAGCGCACTGTAGTTTATAGGAGGGTGGCTACTTGATTCTTGTAGTCTAAAAAAAAAGTTATTTTATTTTATTTAAAAAATGTTGAGGGATATCAATTTGAATTTTATTATTTACTTGAAAGTTATTTTATTTTATTTATTGTATATATGGAGACAAATTTTATATATTGATAAAAATATTTTGTCTATTATTAAATATTAATATTTTGGCATGTAAATGGTTATCAAATTTAATATTAAAAATCAGTTTTTGTTAACACACGTCATTACACTCCATCCCTTACTGCCATTATAAAATGTCTATTGACGTTAATAAATATTAAATTATGTGCAAAATTGAAACACAAGAACAAAGAATATAGATCCAACTAAGAAGAAGAGAATCAATGCATTCGTATGTTGCCAAAAAGGTTCAGTTTTAGATAAAAATAATAAATGTTAACAAAGAGGTGGAAAAATAATTCAAGATATTATTTGTTGGAAATATAAAAGATTATAAAAAATTAATTCATAATTATGGAGACATTTTCATAATTGTTTAAGTGTCCAAGAAGACATCTCTACAAGTAGTAGGCATTTGTTATATAAACATCATTAACTCAAATATGGAAGATAGTTAATTGCAATGGAATTGATAGATAACCAAATTGGTGCGCTGGGTCAAGAGAGATTAGTAAGAGTTATTATATTTGAAAGTTAAAATTTAGCAATTAGTTGAAAATAAAAAGGGGTGAAGAAAAAAACTAAGTGTAGCCTAAAACATGTTAAAGAAATGGCTACTAAAGTGTGCAACACATATAGCAAAAATTATAAAGTATGTAATTTTTTTACTCTATATTTTACTCCCATTTTAGCGAGTTCATCTCACTAGGTGATATAGCTATGCTAGATTACAAATAAGATGCTAGCTATTTTGAGGAACTTGCTATTTGCTTTAGCATATGATAGGATGCACCATGGTATAGAAAACCATCATGAATTTATTGCCATGTGCTATGGGAAAGTCCCAGAAGAAAAAGTCATAAGCAAATATATGCCATATAGCACCAGGATATGAAAGACATGTCATTATCATGAAATGTCCCAAGGATAGGCACAATTGCAAAGAAAAACAAGAAGACACACAAGTAACCAAGCATATGATAAGGGCAAAGAACAAACAATATTGTGTCACTAGTCAAGTTAAAAATTGTAGACTAATTGATGAATAGTGTTGCTGATTTAGCAATGATATATCTTGAAAACAATGCGAGGATTGGGAACAATATATCCCAAGAATGAAAAGTTGTTTAGAATTGATCAAGGCTTGTAGTAAGACTGGGAATAAAACTGATGGATGTGTTTGGTGTATGCTAGATTGCTTGGCTATAGTTGTGTGGATTGTGTTGTTGATTAGGATTTACTTGAATTGGATTAATTGCTTTGGGATAGCCCTTTATGCATAACCAATTATAAGGGAAAATAAAGCATAGAGACAAGGATGAAGGAAGGATTGGATGGAGTGATGAAGGGATTGTAGATAGTGGATGGAATGTATGTGGGATTTAAGATAGATGGTTTGAAGGATTTAGGAATGGATGATTGGGGAATGGATTGATGGAGGGATTCAAAATGTGATCCTCAAGGAATATGTCATGTACGAATAACAATCTTCCACTATAGATATGTTGCTCATGACGCTGCACATTGCTTGTGACAAGATATATTGTATATATTACAAAAGTTCAGGTATATTAAGAAATTTCCACAGTTCTTTCAAAAGGATTCCTTGGTGCAGAATTCTTTACAATCAATTCCTTGACAAAAGAATCCCTTGTTGAAAACCTCATTTTCTAAAATGGCGTATTCTTTCAAGAAGAATTCTTTGGTAAAATTTCTTTCAAAAAGATCCCTTGGCGAAAGAATCTGAAAACTTTCCTTTAAAAAAGGATAATTCTTTCTAAAGGATTTCTTGACAAAAGATCTTTCGAAAGGATTCCTTGACGAAAGGTCTTTCAAAAAGATTCCTTGATGACATAATCACTTTGTGGAAAATCTCGTGTCTTTTAAAAGGAGTGTCCTTTCAAAAGGGTTCTCTGGTGTTTTAATGTCTTACGAAAAGGATCCTAGATGAAAGAACCCCTTTGTGAAAGCCTTCTTTTCAAAAGGATTCCTTGGTGTCTCATGCTTGTGTCTTGTGTATGATATTTGACATCTTGTGTCTTGGCGTTTGGATGTCTTATGTCTTGGTGTCTAACTTGGGGGCAACCTGAATAGACTTGTCTTTTCTGTGTCTGTCTTGCAATGCAATTTGCAGCAGCCACATATCCGATCATAGTGTCTTAGTGTGTCTTATATTGATGTCTATTATTTTTCACTTTTTTGCCAAACATGTTTGTTTGCAGCTAACATGGTTTTGGTGGGATTGCAACTTGCTTTGCAAGATCGAAGACTCGTGTCCTCTTCACATTTAGGTGAAGCTCATTCTACGTCAAGTATATTGGATTAAAGGATTGCTTCCTTTACATTTCAGTATATTCTCTTCAATCTC
This sequence comes from Sequoia sempervirens, assembly GCA_007258455.2. Taxonomy (NCBI): domain Eukaryota; kingdom Viridiplantae; phylum Streptophyta; class Pinopsida; order Cupressales; family Cupressaceae; genus Sequoia; species Sequoia sempervirens. The sequence goes on along the minus strand of VDFB02162391.1, from coordinate 33,675 downwards.
TTTCTACTTTACCTCGCACATGCTTAGATGCATATGCTCACTAAAGTGGGGGAAAAATATAATGGCATAAAATTGCACCTAGTGCAATTTCCCATTATATTACCTCACTTTAGCCTTATAAACTCAACAATGCAAAAATCCACCACCTTTGCCTTTCCTGTCACACGTGTCCTTGTGGTTTTCTGTTGGTGATGGAATTTTTGTTGGGGAAACCTGTGCTATCATCCTGACAGGATTCTTGTGTTGGAGAAGTTGGAGACGTTACCTTTTCTGCCACCCAACTAATGTAATGCCCCTCTTCGAATCATGACCACCCAAAAATGTCTATTTGGCTCCAAAAATACACTTCTTTCTCCACTGAATACATCATGGAAACCATAAGTTATAGTTGCGACCATTGGCTCGATAATTGTTCGCATGACATTGAGGCTTGCAATCTTACCAACATCTTTTGTGGCCCTCTTTTGTGCATCATTAAAATAAGCAGGCATAGTACAATAACTGCATTCTTCACCTCACATAAAATAAGCAACATAGATGAGATCTCTTCAGGCACAAATAACTCTCTCTCAGATCCATCCCACTTCCTCTCTCTCTCAGACCTCTCCCACTCCCTATCTCTCTCTAGATCTCAGGTCTCTCCCTTACACCCTAACATGATAACTCTCTCTCCCTCCCTCCAACCCTCTTTCTCTTGGGTCTCTCTCTCTCAAGTCTCTCTCCCACTCTCTCTTCCTCTCAAGTCTCTCTCTCCCTCTCTCCTCTCAACTCTCTCTCCCCATCCCTTTCATGTCTCTCACTCCCTCTCAAGTTTTTCTCTCTCCCTCTCTCTCTCTCTTGTGAATTGGTTGCACATCAATAAATATAATATATACTATGTATAGTACATAATATAATATAGTATTATAATATATAGTATAATACATATTATATAATACATACTATATAATATATAATACATAATATATAATATATATAATATATTAGTATAAATTAAAATATTAAATATTATGTATTATAAATAATATAGGTAACAAATATCCGTTTTAAATGGGTATCCATTTTTTTTGACAAAATAATAGGCTCGGGATTGTCTAACCTAGAAAGTCAACCCAAAAAACATGTTTACAAAATTTGCTTAGTTTTATGAAGTTCGCCCTTGTCGTTGACGACTTTTTTTATCCGAATTTCATGAAACAAAAAGGGTTTATAGAAAAAATTGTCAGTTTTCCACCAATATAAGATAAACCTTATTTTGAATTTAATAGATAATTATTATTGATTTTCTAGATACATTACGACTAAAGTCTTGATTGATAGGTTAATTGAAAAACCTCTATAACTTTCAAACTACTTCACATTTTTCGAACCTAAAAGATGTGTAACATTCTATGCTAAACATACTATAGGATAAAAGAAAATGAATTTCATAATTTTTTGACCAAGTTATGGTGGTCAAATACACACGTTTTAATAATTTTGAAATGTTCTAATAAAAAAGTCATAACTAATTATTTACATGGAAAAAAATTACAAAAAAAATCGGGCACATCCGGGCATGTGTCCTCTACATATATTGAAAGTTTCAGAAAAAAATGTTTATTTTTTCTTGTACTTAGGGTGGTCAGACATACACCTGCTTTTTATCTTTTTTCCTAAAAATTTAGTACCATTGCATTGAAATTTCAATTTTTTGCAAAACAGATTAACCTTCTTCCAAAAAGAACTAGTAGCTTGGAAACTACATTCAATTTGCTACAAGTTTTTTTCTTACATATTTTTCAAATTATGTTAATAACCTATTCAATTTTATATGTCAAGTTGCCTAACTCTATTTTTCTGAATTTTGATTGCCACTTAGAGGCCTAGTTTGGACCCCCATGATCCTACACTAACCCAAATACAAATAGAAAAGCTTCCTTGATATCCAACCATTCAACCCAAAGGCCTTGAACATGCTATTATATCAATAAAATAGAGAGGATGTAAATCTCTCAAGCTAAACGAAGATAAAAAATTGTCATTCCCTAAACGAGGAAATATGCCCAAAGCCACTCCTCAAACAAGTCCTTTGATAGTACATTGATATCTCTAGACTCAAACACACATAAGAAGACAAGAGTCAAAGAAAGAATGCATATAAAAATTAGGTTTAAAATACCTATTAGATCATTCACTACCAGAGGACCGAAAGTGGGGAATGAGATTTTTGTATGCATTAATAACCAAGTGTAGAGAAGGGGGACCGATTGCTTTGAGACTCCAGGTCATGGGGGAGTCCTAAACAATAGGCTGCCCTAAACTACCTCAAGCTTTGCTAGGGGAATCGAAAAGGTTAAGACATTAAGGGTAAAAAGGAAGAGAAATCTAGGTCCTGCTATCCTTTTGCTAAACCAAATGTTTCATGGGGTCAGGAGAGCTCATTTTGAGGGTTCAATTTGCTACCCAAACAACTCACTATCTAAGGATGACAACATGGACTATAAACTCCATCGTGACATGCTGGTGTGTCAAATGTGCACTGGAATCTGTGCAGACAAAAGGTTTTAGTAACAGATTAAAACACCAAAAAATCAACTAACTACCAAACTGCTAAGGTTTTATACTACGAAATAATATCTAAAAAGTGTAAAATTGAAGTACAACAAGAAGAATTATGACAAAAGAGGTATCCATGACTCTGGGTCCTACCAAGACTGAAAGAGTAATAAAACCAATAGGAGGGACCAATATTCCATCATGTGTGCATATAGTGGTCTTCGATTCTTTGTATTCCTCCCTATGCAGAAAGTTTATAAGCAAAGTTTATTTCGTTGTAACATTCACTTGGCTTGTAGGGTCAACTAGGACACTAGTCACAATGTTTCCATTGACACAAATAGGAATGTACAAGGGAGAAGGCTCTTTATTCATATGTAAATCCTGTAAGGTAAAGGTTATTTCTGGTGATCCACTTGCAGGCTAAGTGGAAAGAATGTGTGAATGAGACCATGTTAATGTACTCCAATGGAACAATCTCAATAGAAGTAGAAGGTTGAGAGATTGGACAATGACCTATCTAAAGTTTTCTCCTAAGTATCCAAGAGCCCTTCTAAATACACAACTAGGGGTTGTAGATTGGGTTGCAAGGTTGTACACCCTACAACACACAAATCTACAACACACCTAGGATACGAGAGGAGATTTCTTGATACCAAGAAACAAAATAGAAATAGTGCATGTCAGATTCACCAAAATGTAGAGAAGGGGGACTCATTATCCTTGGGACTCCAAGTCATGGGAGAGCCCCTAGAAACGAGCTGCCCTAAATTACCTTGGGTTTGATAAATAGATTGAAAAGGATAAGGTACTGAGGCTGAAAAGGCAGGGAAAACAACTTGCAGCTTTCCTTCTGCTAAAACCAAGTGTTTACAGAGTCAGAAGAGCCAACTTCAAAGGTTCGATTTGTTACCCAGACAACTCATTGTTTGAGGATGGCAACGCGGATCTCAGACTCCAACACGACGCACAAGTGTCTCAAGGATGCATTGGCATCCTGTGTGAAGAGAGGTCTAGAAAACAGACAAAAACTCTAAGAACCTACTAACTGCCTAACTGTTTGATGTTTTATGTTTTGACAGAGAATAGAAAATTATAGAAATAACAAATACAATGAAAATGACACTAAAAAGAACTATGCTAGAAATGACAAGGAGAAGGTAGGAAAAGGTACCATGCTCCCCATGGTTTGATTCTTCAATTAGCTCTACTCGAACACACCTACACACATAGAAATGGGAAAAATGGGTTGTATTTGAGGTTTGCCTCAATTAGACCCCCATTTTGGTGTTCCCACCTCCATGGATTGCTAGATTGCACTAGATAAAGCAAATACAACTGCAATGCTATCCAATGAACAAGATGATGCAACTAAATAAACAAACACAATGTTACCTTCCCAATTGCGAGCTCTCAAGACCAATAGCAAAAAGAAGAGTGACACTGCCATGTCGAGAAGATGAAGCTTGACAATCCTTCAATAACAATGGTGTTGCAACAAGAACGTGATCTTGGAGCCAAATGAGGAGCTTGCAACAAGAAGAAAAATGGTGTAGAAGCAAGAATGGAGTGAAGAGAGTGAGAATGAAGAGCTAGAATGCGTGAAATTGCATCCAGAAGCTAGAAGGGAAGAATGAAGTTAGTTTGAATAGGCAAAATGGAGGCAACAAGTCGAATTTTGTTGGTCGATGGAGGCAGGGAACGTTACTCTTCGCAACCAATGGAAGATGTAACATTTATGCTAATTCCAGGGGTAGGAATCTTGTTAGGACGACAACGCAACGCATGGATGCCCAAGCAATGCACGCATGTCCCTGACAAAATTCCTCCACCGACGCAAAACAATGCGGCCAAGTGGAAGGGACAAAGTGGCGATGGTGAAATTGCATCATCAAGTTTTCATTTTCTAAGGTAGGGGAAATTAAATAAGGAATTTGCCTAGGAATTTAAATTTGCACCATTATAGAATCGTAGTTGAATTTATGTGTATGGTTTCAAGCGAAACCCTTTCAATCAAAAGTGTTTTGGTCAAAACCCCTTTCAATTAAAAGTGTTTCAATTGAAATCGTTTCAACTAAAAGTGTCCATGTGGCTACCTATGTGACATTTTAACCCCTATTTTGGAGAAAATTTAGAAAAACTTCAACTTCAACTTTGAATTTCTCCAACTAGGGGCACTTTCATGAAAATCTAAAATATGGCAGTTTAGAATCTAAAAGATCAGCCAAAGTTGGAATGGATCTGCAAGCTTCTTGTGCCGAATATGGAAGTGGTTTTGATTCTCCTGCGCAGAAGCAGAACAAGTTTTTCACAGTGAAATTCAAGGTGGTGGATGTTCCCCTGGTTTCTTTTTTCACTAGAGAGAATTCTAGGGGCTCCAAGAGAGATGAGAACAACAATGGTTTCCAGAAAAAAACAGAGGACTCCGATGGAGATATTGGGTAGCTACAAGACAATGTGAGGGATAAGAAAGAGCAAAGCAGATTGTTCAGAAGTATGTAAAGATGATTAAGCCTCTCTATGTGAAGATTTCTCAGAGATCTACCGAGAGAACTAAATGCCCCTCAGATCTGGAGAAACATGGAGTTACCAATGGAGTTGGAAACAGTGGGTTTTCAGGCTCAGAGAGAGGTCAAAGCCAGTTTTCATTTTCTGGTAACTTGAAAATGGTTTACAAGAATTTTGGTAAGGGGAAAAACTCTTCTCCTAATATGAATCGTCCATTGCCAAACTACAATAGTGAGAGTACAATGTTGGAGCTGCAGAGTGCCATTCAAGGAGCTATAGCCCACAGCAAGCAGTCGAATTATACTAATGGTAAGTAGCCTGGTAACAGTTCTCTGCTTTACTGCTTTATAAAATGTGTTTTTTCTTTTCATCGGTAGATCCCAAAATGTATCCATCTCATTGTTTTAAGCAGTCTTTGCCTATACTGTTATCAGGGATATCTGTTTATTACAATAATTTCTGAATCTGACAGTCATTCCTCTTTCTTTTTTCTTAATGCGGTCTCTTGTCCAGCTAGGAATTTTGTTTCAGGCATTTTTCTTTTTTGGTCTTCTCACTTCATGCAATTCTGGTTCCTGTCTGTGATGGCCATTTCTCTTATTATTTCTTCCAAAATCCCTCAATGTCATGAGTTTGTGATGATGGGTAGTACTGGGGAAAACTCCATTGGTAACTGTAATAAGAGCCTTGTGATATCCTCACCTTGATGCCAGGCAAGTAGTAGAGCCTGATTCAGGATTCAGGATTGTATAGCTTGTTTTTTATTTTTTTGTTTGCTTCTCTTTAGAATATCTGTGACTGGTAGGCTCTATCTCCAACTGTGTTATGGCACTCTGGGTATGTACTCCTGAAGGGTAGTCTTGTGTCTTTACAAAACATGGCATTTTTTTTGGCGACTTCAAATCCCATCGCCTAAAAGAAGAATATTGATAGCTTTTACTCTAGCTAGTTGAAAAACCTCAAGCACATTCCTTTCATTTAAGGCTGCTTCAGCCAGTTTTCAAAATCAACCCTAGCATTTCTCATAATAGTAATTTTCTATGATGTATCAAATTTGATTTATATTCCACTGGTATAGGTACTAACAACTTCTCATTGTCTGTGATCTCAGATGCCCCAAACACTTCAGATTCCGAATGTTCACCCTAGTCCTAACAGGCCTTCCAAAGAGGATGTCTGCAAGACCTATTTGTGGATACCCATGAAGAGTTGCTACAGTTCTTGTAGGCTGTTGCAGTTGCTCGACATCTTCAAAGGAAATCGACCAACAGCATCAGAGGTTACTGTTAATGTTGCAAGTTTTGACATACCCAAACTCAAGCAATCAGAAAGGTTTATACTTAGGACTTCTGAAAGCTCACACTCCTGAAATAAGGCATTTCAATGTAGTTATTCACCCATTTGCATTCTACTAGTCATTCACTAAAGCAGTTGGATGGAAAGCCTCCGACTTAAGCTGTAAATTACTTAGAGCAGCATATACACATAATGTATATCAAGATAGCCACTGTCTGAAGAGTATTGCTTATATTCTCGTGTGGGTAACTGCTGTTTGTGTTGCATTTATCGAGGGAGTGGCTTTTTCAGGCCCAAGTAATATATGAATGATATCAGCTAACTGTATGTTGAATATGATGCGAACTGATTTCCAGCACCCATGAGCCAGTAATCGGAGCAATCTGAAGTAACATAAAATAAAAAAACTATCCAAGAAAAAGTTTCAAATATTTTTTTTATCAATTTTTTGTTTTTATGGAGGGTTTTATATCCAATTCAAATTCGTCTTAGCTATCTGATACGGGAGCACGAGTCATAGGGTGAACCTCTTCACGGCTAAGGGACAGGGACTGAGGGGTATCCATTTGGCCAATTTTTTTTTATAGTGGGAATGAGTTTTTCACAGTCCATAAGATTGATGCAAGATTTTGAATTCAACTGTGTGTGTTTTTGTGTCTTAGAAATAAAAAGACGCGAGGAATCCAAAAACTTGCATGGATATTTTTTATATCAAGTTTTTGAATAATATTCCGTGATCTATCATTAGGATGCAGTGAACCACAGAAGATAATTAATTACATTAGTTAGCATTAGTTTTTCGCAGTCTATGTAGTATTCAAATGAATCTGTCTGAAATGAATCAATCGTGTATGTTTTTGAATTGACATTTTGGATCACGAGGGATCACTCTGATCTGAAACATTCATTCAAAAACATATCCAGTTGATTTTAGAAGAAATCTTTTGAATTAACTACATTGATTTCTCTTTCCGTTGTGTGATCTGAGACATTGATTAAAAAACATACTCACTTAATTTCGTAAGTAATCTTTCTACATTGATTTTTCTTCTTTGGTTCATTACATCTTGATGATGATTATAAAATCTGATTTGATGATGGATGATGATCATAAAATATGATTTGAAACATTGATCTATCAAGTCTAGATTCAAAAATTATGGAGTTGATTTGATATTCATTAAAAGTAGGTGAAATCAATCCAGTAGCAAGGTACATATAAGCAGACTTCACAGCTGTTTTAAACAGAAAAGAAATGGATGATAGCTCTGACTTATGGAGGGCTGGCCTCTAAATCAAAACAGAGTCTTGGAGGGAGTAGAGAAGAGAACTCTCAATCACGTTTCCTGAAAAAGTGTCCTTTACTAGGCATGGGCATGTGGTTGAAGCAGCCCTGTACACAATGCCAGGTGGTGTACTGTGTACTTGTGTAATATAGTGGGTCATGGCTTAAATTTGACGGTCGACCTTGCCTGTCAACAAATTTTTTAATGACGGTTATCTATTCAAAGATGCCCTTAAAACACTATGATATACCTTACTGTAAGTAAAATTATATATAAATCAAATATATATATCATTATAATTCTATATAAATTTTGACAGTCCATCCAAAATCTCTCCTTTCATTTGATACAGTCTTCTTAAATTTTTGATTGTATTTCACGGCAAAAATCTCTAAATACGGTCATACGGCCATCAAATTTAAGTATTGAGTGGGTGTATATGACTGCGCTACTTCTGTGGGTAGATTAACGAAATCGTTGACTGATACGCTCAAAGCCATTAAATTCTGCCTTAAAGAGTCGGACAACAATCTAATTAATGGTGAAGGGTGGAGGTGGGGCCCTCTGCAGGTGGCGCGTGTACTTTGATTTTGTCTCTCTTGCGTGGGACAAGGGATAGGCTAGTCATGCTTTATATAATATTTGAACTTATAATTTTTATTTTTTCGTGGGTTAGCAATGATGGGAAACAAATTTATAGGACGACAATCTTTATTCTAAAAAATATATATATTTAAAGTTTCTGATTTTCTTTGTTTAGAGCTGCTATTGTTTTTTATCTCTGTAATTTTTGGTTGCTTCTTTCAATTATGTATATATATATTTATCTGGTGGACACATTTGTTAAGGGCTACAAATCTAGTCCAACTTTATAGACAATTGTTTTGGTGACATAGAAAGGTACCGCCTTATATAAATTTTTATTTATTAATAAAAGTAAATAAGTTGAGATTGAGAATTAAATCTAGTATAGATATCTTAAAGGATATCAATTTGAATTATATTATTTATTTATTTATTTAATTTTATTTATTGTATATATGGAGACAAATTTTATGTGTTGTTAAAAATATTTTGTTTATTATTGAATATTAATATTTTGATATGTAAATGGTTATCAAATTCAACATAAACAAGAGACGCATATGCGTCATGTTCCTGCCTATTGTGAGTTGTGTTTGGTTGTTTGAGAGATTTAATTAGCAGAAGCAAATAGTGGGGTGCAATGTCAATGTTTGTTGTTTAAAAAAAAAAAAAAAGTAGTCATGGAGCTTATTTAATTATAACTTAGCATTGTACCATACGGATCATATAACTTGAAAATCTTAATAAATAATTATGCATGTAGCAATTGACATGTAGTATCATAAATAATTATGCAATTGGAGTTTAGAGTTGTTGTCATGACAATTTTTTGAAAACAACTAATAGAGTTGTATTAGGCATGTTTGAGCATAGAAGATAGTGGTTGTCAAAATGGTAGAAGTGCAATATTGTCCCCTTTTCTATCTCATTTGCTACTTGTAAATATTGTAATGATATAGTTGTTAGAAATTCATTATTGTATTATATAAGAATATTGAATGAGTACAAACATACATATAGTAGAGAATGTTTATAAAATATTATACTTACCTTTTCATAGGATGTGTTGATTATTGGTGAGTAGGATTGGCATGAATGATGATGTTGTGGTTCAATGTGAATTAATAGTCATATTTGCATGTAATAATAATTACATATGTCTGTAAATGCATATAATTTTAAGTAATATACAAAATGTCTATTTATAGACTATTTTGATTTATACATTGCAAGTGTTAATAGATAATAGTAAATGTGATTAAATGGTATGGCTTTTTTTATAGTCAATATAAAAAAACTAGAATATACGTATATAACCAGTCAGATATTATACATAGAAATGATGTTGATAGTAACATTGTTTAGATTTAACATAGTAGAAAATGTAGAACCAAGAGATAAGAGCATTTTGTATTGTGGCTAGCATTTTTGAAGAGGAAAAAAATTTGGGTTGCTTGAAGCATGTTACAGATTCTTGATAATCACATTCATTTTGTCTATGCAATTTTTCGAAACCGCAATACCCTCTTGATGTTTGCCTCAAGACCCTTGTTACCAGGAACAAATTGGGACTTTTAGCTTTGAGCATAGGTAAATTTAGAAACCTGTCCAATCCTACATGTTGAAAACAATAATACGATTTACTGTCGTATACTATATAAATGTTCTTTCTATTGTTTTACTAATTAGATATCATGTATCTATTATAAATGGATATTTTTATTTTTTATATAATAAATTATAATATTATGAAATAAATATATAACTAAACTAAAAATTAAAAAAAATACTATTATTCTCATCAACTAAACTATAACATTTAAATGCATAACATTTTAATTGCAATTTATTAAAAAAACTCAAATGAATAATTAATATTAAAAATTAAAATAGTAATTGAGAACTTTGACTCTTTATTCACTATAGATTTTAAGCTTATTGAACCAGTACAAAAGAAATGAGTTATCAACATTTGGGTTCAAATGCATGATCCATCTTGAGAGAGAATAATCAATTATAGTACAAAAATATAGTTAAACTCACATTATAATCCAAATTATTAGCGTTAAACTAATTATTCAAATTTAAATATAGAAAAAATCATTTTGACTTGACCGATAGTGGATGAAATTTACAACTAAATTCAACAGTTATGTAAGAGATGTTTGTAAAGGTGTTGAGGTGTACCAATAAATTCACAAAGCTTGATTTGAAGGTCTTGATTGAGGATTTTATAAAAAAATTGGTGACTACAATATTGATATCATCATTATAAAGTTAGAAACCCTCTCTTATATACATCAATCTGAAAGACCAAATAATCTAGTTTGTTAATTTGGGCATTAAATTTCTAGATTGAAACAACAGTCACTCCTGTAATCAACCCACTTGGACATAGATACTTATATGCATATAATTAACAAAGTTGCAACATTTCAATCAGATTCATTAATGCTACAGATAAGTTCTGGATTTCGTACACAGGATACCCAAAACAAATCAATGAGGCATTAAGCCCATTTGGGCTTTGAAAATCCAAGATAATTCATTGCACTACTTATGAAAACTTGTCAGTAAGGCATACCAAAAGAAAAACTTACTGTATATCCAAACTGCACAGGCCCCAAGGCTACAACCAATGTATAGAAGATAGCAGTAGCAGTACTCCCTTTGAACATCTCAGATCCTCTATAACTAGACATGCCTCTTTCAGGCAATAAAAGAGGTCGTAAACTCCCTGTCTCAGGCAACAGAAGAGGCTGATTTCCATCCATTCCATTCTCCACTTCATCGCTGTAATCCATATCCTCCACAGAATGGTTAGTTAACAGACAAACTTCAATTTAATGGAAACCTTCACTGTGAGCCATGAATGTTTGTTTGCAATGCCAAATGGCAAAAATCTGCTCAAAAATCGAATACCCAACTCTAAATTTTGCCTCTACACAGAAATCAAAGCTTGTGGGGATTTAAAAACATAAATCTACCTCAACAATTATGAAACAACTCACAAAATTTATCCAAACTTTCTTCCAAATCAGCAATTGAAAGAAAATCAAACAATTGGTGCATACAAATTGCGATGAAATTTGATCTCCAACCTTTGTATACCTTTGACAGTCGCTTATCTCCAGCAAGAAGAGAAAACTTTGACAAAAATCAGCTTGATCATTTCGGAATGTAAAGCCAAAGACCCATGATAAACTTATGATGTTAGTTAGTTTGGTTGCTCGGGATGAGAGCATTAAGGAGTTTTCTGGAGAAATCGGCTTAGATAAGACACAAGAAAACTCCAGCTTCCTCAAGTTATGCCAAAAGCAATTTAAACACCAATCTTTAAGAAATAGAGATATGCTGTTAGCCATATTCAAAGAGCCAATCGTATGTATGTTTGGCATAGCTAAACATTTGTGATTTCTTAAACAGATAAGAATCGTGGATTGGAAGAAAGCAGAACCTTTTGCTAGAGTTTTCTAGAGAAATCAACCGACATAAGATGCTAAGAAAGAAAAGATGACGTGAGATCTAAAATGTAGATAGTCCCATGTGAATGACAAATACTTGAATGGTCATCATTCATTAGGATACTATTGAGGAATAGTTAGACACTATGGAGGAATAGTTTTTGTATATGATTGAAAAAAATCAAACATTATTCAAAGTGCTTACATCATTGTAATATTACTGTACATATCTATTAACCAATAAAATTGAAGGAAAATGATTTTGTAAAATTAACAAAAATATGAAATAAATAGAAACATTAGAAAATATAGTCAACAGAATTTAATTCTTGCATCTAATTGGTTGATTCTTGCCAAACTATTAAAATAGATGAATCCATTAGTATACCTGTCTACTGTAGGAACTAAAAATGAGTTTTTGTTAATACATTGGTTATACTCCACTCCTTATTTCTATTATAAAATGTCTTGACATTAATAAATATTAAATTGTGTAAAAATCGAAATAAATTAAAATATATTATAGAATCATTTACTTAAATAAGTATTGCCTTAGCCAAGGAGTAGCTTTATTAATAATAACTGTTTGCAAAAAGGTGGAAAAATAATTCAAGGTATTATTTGTTGGAAATATAAAAGATGATTATAAAAAAAAAATTCATAATTATGGAAACATTTTCATAATTGTTGAAGTGTTCAAGAAGACATCTCTACAATTAACTAGCATTTGTTATATAAGCATCATTAGCTTGAATATGGAAGATAGTTAATTGCAATGGAATGATAGATAATCAAATTGGTTAGCTGGGTCAAAATAGATAGTAAGAGTATCATATTTGCAAGTTAAAATTTAGCAAGGTTGAAGAAAAAAATTAAGTGTAGCCTAAAACATGCTAAAGGAATGGCTACTAAAGTGAGTGCAACACATATAACAAATATTATAGAGTATGCATTTTACTCCTATTTAGCGAGTTCATCTCACTAGGTGATATAACTATTGTAGATTACAAATAAGATGCTAACTATTTTGAGCAACTTGCTATTTGCTTTAGCATATGATAGGATGCACCATGGTATAGAAAGCCATGATGAATTTATTTCCATGTGCTATGGAAAAGACCCAAAAGAAAAGTTTACAAGAAAACATATGACATATAGCACCATGATATGAAAGACTAATGTCATTATCATGAAATATCCCAAGGATTGGCACAATTGCAAAGCAAAACAAGAAGACACACAAGTAAGCAAGCATATGATAAGGCCAAAGAACAAACAATATTTTATCACTAGTAAATTTAAAAATTGCAAACTAATTGATGATGATAGTGTTGTTGATTTAGCAATGATATATCTTGAAAACAATGCGAGGATTGGGAATGATATATCCCAAGAATGACAAGTTGTTTAGAACTGATCAAGGCTTGTAGTAAAACTGGGAATAAAATTGATGGATGTGTTTGATGTGTGCTACATTGCTTGACTATAGTTGTGTGGATTGTGTTGTTGATTGGGATTTGCTTCTATTGGATGAATTGCTTTGGGATAGCCCTTTATGTTGGGATATGGTGTTGTATACCATTGCATAAAATGTTATATTATAATGTTTTAATTAAATAATTATTTAATTGTGATGCACCTAGGTGTGGTTAATCACACTAGTTAATTATTTGGGGTCCACTTTATGTTGTATTGTAACATTGGATTATTATTTAATGTGTGAGAGACATGAGATACTAATTTAATATTGAGGAATATTTAATAAAGTGAAAAATTAGTACCCAATATTAAATAAGGGGTCAAGGGTTTTGTATTCACATGGTTTTGTGGTACATGGTTTTATCTTACCACTTGGTTGTATTTGTGTGAGCTTGAGCCTGTAAAAGAAATCACATGTTTAATGGTTAAGGTTGGCTGGGTGAGTGGGCTATCATTATTGAGTCTTTTTGAGGAGTGCATATGTGAAGCATGGCATGGGATGTGTGGATTCATGCTTGGACACATGAAAGATGCATTGAAGAGACTTGATGTTTCAAAGGTATTCATTGTAACTTACAATATTTTATTATTGAATAATAGATGGAGTATGGATAGTTTTGGAGGTTGGGTTTTTCCCTCTTGAGGGTTTTCCCAAGGCATATCTTGTGTTATCTTGTGGCTTGTCTATTTGATCTATGCATTACGATTACTTGCATGTATGCTTTTATCTCATTGGATTATGCAGGAAATGGATTAAGAATATGGGTATTATGCATTATTTCCTAACACTTTATGTGTAACCAATGATAAGGGAAAATAAAGCATAGAGGAAATGATGAATGGAGGATTAGATGGAATGATGAAAGGATTGTAGATAGTGGTTGAAATGGATGTGGGCTTTAAGATAGATGGTATGAAGGATTTAATAAGGAATGGTTGGGGAATGGATTGATGGAGGGATTCAAAATACGATCCTCAAGGAATATGTCACGTAGGAATATCATCCTTCCACTATAGATATGCTGCCCACGGCGCTGCAATGCTTGTGACATGATATATTGTAATATATATTACAAAATTTTAGGTATATTAATAAATGTCCACAATGTACTTGAACATTGTGCCCATATCCTCATCAAGGTCAAAAGCACAAAGGATTGGCCATCTATGGACATGATGAGATAGATATGTGGATATGATAGATATGAAAAATATGATGGTGGGATATGGATCATTGACTATTGGATGCAAAGGGTGGATAGGTTGAGTGGGTGGAAGAGGCTTGCCCCCAAGTGTAAGGTTCACACGAAAATATGATTACACATGACACCTGAAAGTGGGTTTTCATCATGATACTTGTCCAAGACACCATAAGAATGATTTTCATCATTGGGATTATTTCTCTTTTACTATTTTGATTTTTTTTCTTTAAAATTCAGGGTTGGAATTTTTAGATTTTGGATTCAAATATCTACTTTTGTGGTAAGTTAATGGCATCCTATTTTGAATCGTTGATGCATGTGGATCATGTTGCTAGTGTTGCTCTTGTAAGATGCTATGAGCTTCATTGATTGCTAAGTTGGCATCTCCTAGGGTATTCTAAAGGAAAATGGAGTGGAATGCATTTTAGATAAATGATGTATGGTGGTTGTACAAAAATTGGATGAAGGGATGTGGTTATGATGGCACTACATTAGATGAGGGATTTGGTTGTATCAGAGGATGAGATGGAAATATAGCATTACAAAGGCACGTGTAAAATTCATGGGACAATGGGCACTCAAGACCAATAGTTTCACACACCATATTAGGTCCATAGATGCTAGTTGTTTTGAGTTGGTTAGTGGATTTTGAACTTTAGGGTTTTTGATCATGGGATTGTGAAATTGTAACTATGAATGCTAGGTTGGTGGTATGTAGGATTTAGGGCTTTTGAAGATGCTTGAGCTTTTATATTACACATTTTGGGATGTAGTGGTCTAGATGAATTTTTCATTTGAGCTTACTGGATTTTTGGTTGGATATTTGATTTCTTAGATTGGGGATTACTAGGATATTTGAATTGGGAATTAGGATTTGGGGGTACAAGTGGATTTTTCATTCTTGCACTTTTGATACTTGGATTTTAGTGTGTAGATTTTATTTTTTTGAATTTAGATTTATTTATATTTGGATCACTATATTTTGAAACCCACATATTTTTTTCTTTATATTTATTGATGGTTTGGATTTTAGACCTTGGGATAGATTTCCCAAGATATGTTGATGCATCCAAATCAAAATTAAAGCTTATTTTATTATTATCTCATAGGGAATGTTATCTTGGAGTTCCTTGAATGTAATGATAGCTTCATAATTTTGGAATAGTTGATTGATGTGTGATTATGTTGGTCCTAAGTAAGGGGTTTAGGAGATGGAAGGTTAAGGTTGGTGGTAAGGATAATAGTGTCAATGAAGAGGTTGGTGGCAACAAGCTATTTGTAGGGATGATGCTTAAGGAATCTATTTTAGTGATGGGAGAAGTTACCTTATCACTCATGTAAGTGTCAATTACATTGATACCCAAAGAATAGGATAGTGAAGACATCAACTAGGAAATCATACCACATTTTGGCACAAAAGGACTTCTAGAGCATAGTATTGTAAATATAGCATCTAGACTAGGGGTATCATGGATGGGTCACGTCCCATATCATGGATATATGTATAAAAGAAGATATGAATGGCAATCTCCCCCTTTGGCATTGATGGAATTCCTCCACATTTGAAGATATGGCCTTGCGGTTCGGTAGTTAGATAGAGATAGGTGTGAAGTATATATGTTCCTAATTTTAGAGCATACAAGTTACCGCAAAAGTTTCAAAAAAATAAATTAGTATTAATTTTTTTATAAAATTGTAGTGTTGAAAATTGTCACCCTTAACAATTTCACATTATGCTTTGTCCCCCTTTATTTATTGGACCTAATTAAGTCCCTAATTTCCAAAATTATGCATTCTAAAGCCTATTTTTACCATTGCTTTGAAGGATTGCAAGCATTGAATAAATGCAGACAGTTAATGTTTTGATCCTGAATCTAAAAGTCTTGGAAGATAGGGCCAGTACTTATACACCCATGGGCATATGGGTTCCCCTATCTTTTGAAGGACCACTTTAACTGTATATACCTTGTTGTTATATTCATACTTTATTGCATGATGAAAAGTAGAGAGGACTCCCTTCATGACATGAATCCATGGTCTACCAAGAAGAAGATTGTATGAAAGATTATCAGGCATGTCATGGATAAGGGTAGGCTAAATCATGGGTCCTAAAAGTTAATGGGTAGGGTAATTGTGCCCTATGATTGCCTACCAACATTATCAAAGCCATGAATAGAAAGATTATCAAGTTTTATAAGAGACGTGTCCACACCAATCTTATTTAAAAGGTCAATGCTATAAACATTAAGACCTGATCCATTATAAATTAGAGTATGCCTAATTTTATAATTGTCGATGATGACAACAATCATGAGAGCATCATTTTGGTTTTGGATTTTAAGAGGAGGTAATTCCTGCAGAGGGAACATGATATCCAAGTTTGTTGTATCCATACCATCGAACAAGGCTACTACATCATTCAGTTTAAAAGAAGGTGGTACCATAATCTTCTACAAAGCCTCTTGGAGCATACCATGGTTTGTAGGTGAAGTTTGAATGAAGTCCCAAAGAGAGATCTTAGCTAGAATATTACAAAATTTCTCAACAAGATCATACTCTTTGCCCACATGTTGAGGAAGACAAGTTGTGGGGAGAAGACATGGTTGAAAAAAATGGAATAGAGGTTTGCATTTTTTTTGGTTGTTTGTTATTTTGAGTGTTATATGTGTGAGCAACTGCATGCTAATGTGATTGTTGTGACACATGAGTGAGTTGTTTTGCAAAGTTTAGGATATGACTAGGAGGTTTAGACTAGTTTGGAGAAGGTCCAATAATGAGAAGGGTAAAGAGAAACATCTTGAGAAGATGCAAAGTTTATGCAATAAATGTTTTTTGGCTATTGTCCCCAATGGAGAACCAAGTAGGTTGGATAATATTTTGATCACTTTTGGTAGGGACACAATATTTTTTAGGAAAATGCAATGAATTAGGTGAAATAAGGCCAAACTGGCAATGCATAATAGGATATGGAAGTTTTAGGATAAACTTCCAAAAACAGGAAACATATATGAACATAGATCACTAAATAGGGTTTTACATAGAAAATTGAGGTGAAACTAACTAGTCAGGGGCGTGGGAATCATAGGCTACAAATTATGGTTTCTAGAATCTCAAAAACATGTACAAGAATGTAATAGTTTGTAGGTATTTTTTGTGAAAACTCGGGTCTGAGAACTAACAATTCAAAAAAATTAGTATTCCCTAATTTGATGATTAGAGGCACATACAAGCATGAATGAGGGATTTTTAAGCATTCAAAGGGGTTGGTGGATGAAATCAACTGCACATATGAGTTCCCCTAGAGGTAGGACATAGGAGAAATTATTGGAAAATAGATATGTCAATGAAATGGTGGAAATATGTGTTTAGGGTTATATTTTTGCAAGGAACAAAATACTTTAAATGATCTATTTTTTCAAAGTAAACATCTATAAAATTTGCAAATTGAAATGAAATAACTCAGATCTAAGACCCTAAATAAGTAAAATCAGATATGAAATTATGCAATTAAATTCAAAATATTTTATAATTTTAAGCTAAATTGAAAATACTAAAGTGTTTAGTTTCTAGTGGAAAGAGTGCAAATGCTTGTTTTTGGAAATGAAAAAAATGCAAATCAATAACAAGACATTCAAGTAACATAGTTTTTTCATCAATTTTTAGAATTTATACTATAAAAATAAGAAAATTGCAAGTTTAGGATATGCCGGGTACACCAAAATGTAGTGTAAGAAAAGTGGTCCTATATCTAACTAAGATATTAACTAGGATCAATTATTTCCTTGCCTCTACATTAAAAAAAACCAACTAGGGTTTCATGATTGGCTAGCTACCACAAGGGAGAGCCAATCAACTAGGGTTTGGTTCTTTTGATTTGCAAAGAGAGGAAATTTGATGTGTGCTTTAATTAGTCTATTTGACATAAACCCTAGATTTGAAAATATAATTTATCACATAGACAAAATTGTAAATTGACAAAATAATTACAAATATGAGAAGAGGGAATATTGGTGCACCTATCATAAAAAGTTGAGCCTGAATTTGGGGGTCAAGGGTGAGGGAATCCTTGACTAGAGATGTTGGTTTTTAGGATTTGTAAAATTTAGATGACAAGTTATAGTCTACACTATGTTTTCTTGTAGCCTTCTATTGTCAAAACTGTCGGATCTAACCTGCACAAATGAAAAGAGAGGGAAAGGTTATGTTGTATAGAGGCTTTCCTAAGTCAAACCTTGTTTTGGTGTTTCCACCTCCATAAATAGAAAAGATAATGATAAAGAGGTTGTGCCCTAGGTCAGGTAGAGGCCAAATAAACAATAAATGACTGTAATGACAAATGATAATGAATAATGTTATTTTTGGTATGAAATATCTCTTGAAGTAATGTCCACACCATAATTTTCCACCAAAGGTTGTTTAATGGATGATTAATTTTTTTGAAGTTCTGCAAGAGGTTAGTTTACATAATGCAGTAGATTGTTGTAGCTAGCATGTAGAGGATAACTTATAGGCATCTTCATAAGAGCATGATTGATCATAATAGCTTCTAATGTTCAAATGATAATAAATTTTATTTATATATGCATCCCACTTGATCTTTTTTGTTATAGGCCAACCTAGGATCCTTTTTAAATCTCCAACGATTGACACCAAAACATTAAAATTTGAAATAGGTCACCCTTAGGTAAGGGGTACTCACCCCTAACCAGGTGATTTTGGCCCAAATTTGTTGGGCTATTGAGGAATTTAATGTATTTTTCCTAATCTAGTCTCAAAATGAATAAATTATTAATATAGTTAAATCCATAGGAAAAATAGGGTGTCCATGTAGTGTGAAATTGTCAAGGGTGACAATTTACGATGCTACATTAAGTAGGGATCCAAGCCTAATGATGAGGAGCCCCCTAATACTATAGAGTTTATTGTTATATTCATGGTTGTATCTGTCTAGTGTGTTGCTTTCTTTAGACTTTAAGGCGGTATTCCATGCCACCCACTTTTTCTTGTGAAGAGGTTGAAAATCATTTTTATTATGAAAAATTAATATATAGACCCTATTTTATTAAAAATCAACCCAATTTTGGTCACATATTTATAATCTCAATTGACTAATCAAAATATTTTGAATGAAATGTATTTAGATTTCCCTTGTAATCCCACCAATTGTTAATATTTTTCATGTAGATTAAAGTAATTTTGCATATCCAATTGAATGAAAAGCATTGTGAAGCCATTTTATTTTTTTATAAGCCTTTTCAAAGTTTGAATTGATGGTTAGGGAATCTTGTAGATTGTTGAGCCCAATTGGAAATCTCCAAAGCAAGGACCACTCACATTCTGTAAATGATTACATTTTGGTTATCCAAACAATTGTTGAAGTGGCTAACACCTCGTATGTTTTTTACATCTTCCACTCTTTGGTTCCCAACTTGACTTGCATAAGACTAAATATTCATGACAAACCCAGCCCCATCCCCCTTAGATCTCAACCAAATGACTTAAAGTTAAACATGGTACTATTACTAGACTTGGGCTAGAGGTGTTGGCTTTGCAAGAAAATAAAAGTTAAGATAGTGAACTAGAGAAAAAAATTCCCTCCAATGGTTGATTGAATTTAGGTGGCCAACAAGATCCTCCTAGCTAGCCATGCATATATCTCCTCTAGTTGGATCCCTTCTAAGGCATGCCATAATTAATTGTATGTGTTGAACAAGGGTTTCTTGTGGGCCAAGTGGGGGAATAAAGAAGGAATGCCTACCACCCTGTGGTTGCACTATATTCAACATCATTGATCCTCACTATCAAGGTATACATGCCTGATAACTTAGTGGGTTGTTAGGGCCTTGTGTTGGTGTGAACAAGGTGTTTTAATTAACTAGTTCATCACTTAGATCCTATTCACACTAGTTACTTAAGTTACTCAAGGTACACATAATGTACTTAGCATATTATGTCTCAAATAATAACATTAAGACAAATGTGATAATCTTACATAATCTTATGTCTGCCCTTGGTCTATATAACCAAGGGGTTCTCTTTGTATTCTTGAATTCATTCTCATTGTATCATTTGCATCCTTTCGTAGAATAGCATTATTATATCATATTTGATCTCTATTATGCTTTCATTGAAACTCCTACATTTCGGGTGGCTACATTTTCAACCGAATATTGCATAGTATAGAGCATTCTATACCAACTCTTACATGGTATCAATGCTTATGGTATTACTTCTTGTTACTCTTTATTGAGAGATCTAAGTTGTAAATCTTGGTGGCTCTTGAAATTTTGAGTATGCTCTTCTCTTGCATCATATGATGACTCGGAGAATTAGAAAAACTTGATAAAAATACCAATTTTAGTGGGTTTCCTCTTTATGGCCTTGTATTACAAGTTTATTTTGGAGCATATTAGTGCAAATTTGAGATAACCATCAAGTTTAGAGTGTCCAAGAAAGTCATTTTAGCCTTTTAATTTGTCCAAATTGGACATGTGAGATCAAATCTACTAGGATTTAAAGTTGGAAGGTCGCTGTCAAATCTAGAAGGTAGCTACATTGTTTAGCACTTTGGATCAAATCTGACCCTACCATCATGTCTAAAAGGCCCAATAACCCAAGGATCAATTCTCAATTTGTCAAATTTGGACACTTTTGCCCCAAACCCTCATAAAAAATTTAGTCCCCTCCATCATACAATTGTTTGTATAATTGTACGAATGTTATGTGGTCACCTACGCAAGTGCTAGCATAATTTGGTATGGTTGAAAAAAAAAAAAATATGTTTTAAATTAATTTTAAAAAAATAAAAAAATAAAAAGAAAATATGGATACCCTATGTACATAGGGTGTTGTAGACCCTTGTGGACATTAGGGTGTTGCGAGCTTATAAGGGCACCACATGGCATGCCCAATGCCTTTGTGCCTTAGCACTACTGTGAATTAGTTCCACCACATGCCACTAGTTGTGGTGCCAATGATAAAACCTACCGGTGGCGAGAAATCCACCTAAAAACAACTATTAAAACCTTAATACCACCAATGCTACCAAGAAGCGGTTTCCCACTAAAAAATTGGTAGTTTTCATATTGAAGGGCAATTTTTGAGAAATCTAACAACCATTTTGTGATCGATAAAACATTCTATCAATCTAAGAAATATTGTGTTGACTATCTTTGCTAACGTAAATGTGACATTAGTGTGATATCAGATGGCCTTCCCCCAACCAACCCGCCCTCTCCATTAGCAGTTTGGTTTTAGCAATCTAACTTCAAAGGCTTCATTCTGATTCATTTGAGCTCCTTTTTGAGAGATTCTTTTTGTATTTGGGCTACAATTTCATGAGCTTTGTAGTGGTTGAAACAATTTTTTAATTTTGGTGTCTTATTTTTTCATAAATTACAGATTCTCATAGGTGTTGATAAGCAATTCTCAATTTGGGAATGGCTAGGGCTCTATTCAGGCTCAAACAATAACACAATTCTTTTTTATAGTGCATATTTTCATGTACTTTACAGGGTGTGATCAAATTGGTCTCAATCTATTAGAAAAATGTATTTAATTTTATGACAAAATTTGACATTTGCACACACTAAGATTAAGTCCACTTCATTCTCTATGGAAAATGGCACCTATAATCATACTAAGTATAAAGTGCCAAGATCATACATTGTTGGGGGATCCTTGATTACGTAATTTTGGGGGTAATCTTGTGTTTTTGCTAGTTGTAATCATGTCTCCTAATCCATGGAAAACTAAATGTGATTACTATGGGAAGAAAATACATACAATAGATGAATGCCTACTAAAGGAATTTGATGATTTAAAACTTCTCTATGAACATCAATTGGAACAACTTTGCATTGTCAATGACATTAGTTTTCCAAATTCTTCCTCATCTATGAGTCAACATCCTAAGGTTGAGGGTCCTCTAGTAATCTAGCATCAACAAATATATTAGATGTTCACACTCGGGCATCTTCTGTGGACATATCATTCAAGGATGAATAGTGTAATCAAATGGCATGTATTTAGATCTCATCTCTTTAACTATTGCTTCTGATGAAACTAGTGCTACATCCATAGCTTCTAATGATTTAGTGAGCTATGACATACATTTTCTTCTAGATACAACTATTTGGGTTGAGTACTTGATAAACATTACATGTTTGTTTTGTAAGTTCTATCTTGTAGACTTGGAGGACACTATTGAGGATATTCATATTCTCTTTGATGTTACTTCCTATGGAGTTGCATCATCTTCTTTAGATGTTGCGAGGGAGAATTTAGACCCTCTTGTTCATTCTTTGCCTCATCATTTGTCACAATTTGGCTTTGGTGTGGAGATCCTTGAGCAACATCTAGAGTCACTTTCATCTTTGGATTATGTTCTACATTCATCTCTACTAGATTTTAGATTGTCATCGTCATTGTGGCATCAACATCTGACTTGATCGTGACAACTTTTGGCATTAACATGAGGACACTTGAGCAAATTTTAAAAACATCACACATCTTGATCTTTCTTTGTTCATATTCCTTTCAAGAATGGTAAGACATACTGCATAGATTCTTGGTTTTGTTTCTTCCTAAGGGGAGGAATGTTGTTTGAAGGGATTATATCATCTTCATCATTCAGTGTCAGGCATCTACCATCATTGCAAATTATTTTACATTGAGGGGCTACATAGTCTCTATTCTTCTCTCTTATGGGGGGACTTTTTCCTCACATGGAGTTTTGTTCTACTCATTCTTCTTTGAGAGCATTTTATATTCTCCTTTGAAGATGATTTTTGGCCCATTCGATTCTCTTTTTTCACTTTGTGAAAGATCGCATTTGTACATGGGTACCTAACATGGCCTCATAGCTGAGATCCATCTTTGCATCTTATACATTCTCCCTAAGTTTCACTTAGGGGGAATGTGAACAAGGTGTTTTACCTAACCAATTCATCACCTAGGTCATATTCACACTAGTTACTTAAATTTACTTAGGGTACACATATGATACTTATCAGTTTATGTCACAAGTCATAAGATTAAGACATCATATAATCTTATGCAATCTTATGTCTCACCTTGGTCTATATAACCAAGGGGTTCTCTCTATATTCTCGAATTCATTCTCATTGTATTATTTGCATCCTTTGATAGAATAGCATTATTTTCTCATATTTGATTTATTTTGTGCTTTAATTGAAGCTCCTAAATCTTCAGTGGCTATATCTTCAACCAAATCTCATATGGTGTAAAGCATTCTATACCAACTCTTATACCTTGAAAGAAGATAACCCTTTGAAATACTTGGTTAAGTACAAGATTCAAACAAGCACTATTGACAAGCCTTCAATGTGGAGTGGAGAGATGATATCCTTCTTACCCCTTTCTTCAAGACTCAAGGCTCAACCACTTTCAATATTCGGAAAGCTTGGCAATAGATGTCACATATGTTAACATGTTATTGTTAGTCTCTTAGATGTATGAGATTCTCTACCTTCTCTATTTGGTGGAATAGATTGGTTCAAATGAATGATCATCATTTGGATGCTATCACCAAGTTTAAAGGCAAATGTTCTTTCAAAAAGAGCATCTAAATGTTTGAAGAGCTCTCTACTTTCTGTCAATGTCATTTCCTTCAGGACTGGCATTGGCCCTAAGTTCACAGCATTATGCTCTTCTCCCTCGAGTCTATTTATAGAAAATCTCTTGCCCATCACCCTATTGTTAACTAGCTTATTACAGAGTGGAAATGTAAGCTTAAGTCTATTCACAAACGCAAGAAACTTAGCCTCCAACTGTGGAAGTCCAAGGCTGATGCTTAGTCTTGGCTCACTGCTTAGAAACTCTTCCTGTCAAACTCCCAGTTGGTTCCCATTTAAGATTCCTTCAGCCCTCCCCGACTTGCCCATTCTACCATAACCAGGAAATTGTCAAATAAACCTTTTGGTTTTGCTTGAATGCTAAAGCTATTTGGGATTTCCTTAAGACTGCTCTCCCAGACCTGTTCTCTCACAACTGACCCTGGATATCTGCTCTTATGGGTGTCTTAAGTCTTTGACAATATTTATGTGAAATCTTAGGCAAATTATCAACAAGTTCATTTGGAAGTATAAATGCATGGCTGCTTTTACTCATTCTTGTTATCCTCATGAAGTTAAGATGCAAACATTGCTCTACAGATGTCAAATTTGTCCACTGTCATGCAGGATCAATTGAAGGTTAACAAAGAGCTGGAGCAACAAATAAAGAGCATGCAAACCCAGCTCTGTGTCCTTGAAGGAAGACAGGAAAACATGGCGGACAAGATAAGCAAGATTGTGCAAGATCAAGTAAATTGAACTTCATCTGTAGCTCTCTCTATAATGGAGGGAGAATAAACAGGGCCGACTGGCCCTACATTCGCAATGTGCGAGCCACTGTCAACCGTCTTGCCAACACAAGTGGGCACAGTTCTGAGTGGCTTGTGGTAGAAGAATTTGATCTCTAGATCTTGCTGTTACTTCCATCTTTTTGGTGAGGCATATGTTTTTCACCTATCTTGATAGTCATGTCCTATGACTCGTGTTGGTCTAAGCGTTTGTTTGTGACCTCATCTGCTTGTTATGTATTTAGACTCTAGTAATTACTGTTTGCTGGTGCAACAGTCCTGTGCCACTTGGCTATATGTAATCTCTGTTAGTTTTAATTTTATGCTACTTTTAGCTTAAATCAATATGAAAAATATTTTTTAATAGCATTTATATAAGAAATTAAACGGATAATGTCTCTTAAGCTTGGTTCCATGGCTTCTCAAAATCAAACTATTTCACATTTAGTTCAGTTGAATTAACTTATTCAGTTTACTTGCGCAGAAAAACAAACCACTCTGAATAGATGCAGCATTTAAGTAGATACCCACACGAGAATATGAGGTATATCCTCCGTTTGAGGGCTCTTCTGAGTCTCTGACAGGCTTAGTGCATATGCTGGTGTATAGACCAGTCATTTAAAGCTTACAAGTCAGAAACTTTCATCTGTTTAAGAAGACGGCTAGTAGACTGTCAATGGCTGTAGTGTCTACAATGTACATTCAAATGCTACTAGAGGCATGTGGGCTTTCTGAAGTCTGGTAGGTACAGATTTCATAACTAAGGACACAAAATTTACCAGTTTGTGCCTCTCAAAAACAGTTTATGTGCTCTTGATGGCCTGCTTTCTTTAGCAGATATCCAACAGCAACTTGCAAGAACCATAGCAACTCTGCTTTTGGCTTCTAACGGTGAACATTCAGAAATAGGCCTTGACATCCTCTATGAGAGATCTGTTAGAACTAAGGCGAACTTTCAGAATCTGAAGAGGTTGAGGCACCTGAAATCACAGACAAGAAGTTGTTAGTGTCATGATCAATGCATGCATAATCGTGTAGGAAGAGCAAATATGAGTCATCATAAAGAATTGGACAGTTTCTAGATATGCTGGAATTGATTTTGAATAATGATTAGAGGAGTTAAGGCCTGTGAATTTTAATAGATGATGGCGTAGTCTATATCTCGGAAGCAGCCTTAAATGAAAGAGATGTAACTTGAGGTTCTGGAAACACAGGAGAAAATACAATCTATAGTGTTTTCCATAGGATTTCATGTCCCCCTCGTGAAAACAAGAAAACTAATGCTATGTTAGGAGGAAGTAGGAACGGTTGAAAAACAATAAACAGAGTATCGACCTGTCAGGAATGCATGCACAATAATGTCATAACAATGAGTGAGTCCTGGGATTTACTTCATTATAGATGGGACAAAAACCCCAATTCCCATATAACAGCAGGACAGATTATCAACCAACAGTAGCGCAAAGATAAACACAAACAAGCGTCAAACATGTTAATAGATTCCATAAAAACTTCTTTGTACATAGAATATCACTTAGGCTCCCGTGTTTTCCTGGCATCAAGGCGGGTTATCATAGAGTTCTAGTTACAGTCAGCAAGTGATGCATTCCCCAACAACTCATCATAAATAACTTTAGGAGTAAAGGATCTGAATGTCACTGTTTCAAAAGCAAAACCAATAAAAGGAATGGATACAACCAGAAACGCTAACCAGAGTTAAAGGTAAAAAGAAGAAAAAACCATTGGTTATCAGGACCAGGTGACCCTGTTGAAAAAACAATGACAGGGATCCCTATTAGGATCTATGAAGTCCATTGTCTATAAAAAATAGATGGCTCTGGTGAGAAAACAATAAGAATAATCTCTTTCAGGATCTGTAGCAACTGCTGAAAAATAAATAAATGGAATGTCGATCAGGCACTCATACTAAAACAAAAGAATTGCATGTTCTGTAACAGCATACATACCATCAGTGTGATTGGACTGCTTGCAGTGGGCAATAGCTCCTTGAATGGCGCTCTGTAGCTCCAACATTGTGCTCTCATTATAGTTGGTATGCAATGCAAGATCCCCATTAGACGATGCGTTTCTCTCTTTACAGAAACTTTTGTATACCGTTCTCAAGTTACCAGAGAATGAAATCTGGTTTTGATGACTTCTCTCCGAGCCGGAAAATCCACTGTTTCTAGCCATACTGTTAACTTCAGACTTCTTCAGATCTGCATGCTTGTTTTTCTCAGTGTACTTCTGAGAAATCTTCACATAGAAAGGTTTGATCATCTTCACGTACTTCTGCACTATCTCCTTTACTTTCTTCTTCTCCTTTTCAGTGCTTTTACAGTGTCCAATATCCCCATCCAAGTTCTCTGATTTGTTCTGGAAACCATTGCTGCTCTCATCTCTCTTGGAGCCCGTAGAATTGTCTCTAGTAAAACGGAAAAAAAGGAGAACATCCACCACCTTGAATTTCACAGCAAAAAACTTGTTTTGCTTTTGCACAGCAAAATCCACGTCGCTTGGATCTTCGGCACAAGAAGCCTGCAAATCCATGCCAACATTGGCAGATTTTTTCAATCCAAACAGAGTAACTTTCAATTTAGTAGCACTTTTTAGCAAGGTGGGGAACTGGGTTTTGATCCCATTAACAGTACCACACTGCACAGGTCCCTTACCATCGTCACTTTCAACCTCAAGCTTTCCGACTATGTCCCCACTTGGAGGATCTTGGAGTGGAAGCAACTGGCATTTGGAGACCAAGTTATCAACAGGAGAAACGGATTGATTTGTGTTTGGCTGAATCAAGTTTGAGGAAGAGATATCAAACTCGAATTCTTCTTCTTCACTATCCTCATCAGTACAGGGGCTGCTGATGTCTCTCAATGGGTCATCACTGTAGAGGGGCAACGTAAAATCAATGTCAAAAAGGGAGCAAGTATCATCTCCATAGTGCCACTCATCAGGAGCACCAACATCAGTGGAGCTGAGTGACTTTGAATTAGCTTCTTGGCTCTTTGAACTGTGTCTACATACATTGTAATTTTCCATTGGATGGGGGTTTCAGAACTCTCTACCCTCGACTACAATGTGGGTGCTCAGGCTTAAGATGGATCTAAAACCCAAAAAGACCTTCAATCTATCTTCATGCATGGACCACTGGCATAACTTACAGAGTCAAAGGCTGATATTATAAGAACAGTCTGGTTAATGCAGACAGAAAAAGATGCGTTCCCTCTTAACACTTCATCAATGAGACCCACATGTGATGATACGTCCTAAGTGGAACTGGATTAAAAAATATTTGCGTGGGGCGTTGGGGGTGTACCCTGTAGACCGCATAGAAAAAGGAAAAGGGGATTTCCTAATGATACATCCATGATTTCTTATGAGCCCTGTCCCTGTCCCTGCCCCTGCCCCTCACTTTTCTGTGAGCATTCAGACAGTAGAACAAGTGGAGTCGCGTTCAGAAGTAATGGGTACCTACCAATTCAAATTACTGTAGTCTCCATTAATCTAATACAGGAACCCTCCAAAAATCCGAACTTTTAAGTTTGAGATTTTAATAATATTTAGAAAAAAAACAAGAAAATTGTTAGTTGGCTTTTTCCCTTTAAAAGGGAAGGATCAGATTTCTATGTATATGATTCTGACTTGACTCTGAGCATGGCCTAAATTGGACTGCCATATGATTCTATTTAAATATTTCTGTTGTAAAATATATATTAAATATATGAATGGCAATTTGATAACTGAAACTTTTGCTTGACAGGTAGTGTCCATCATCAAATATAGACCTGATTCTAAGGGATTGCTCATGTGATTTTGAAAAAATCCATGTACATCAAAGGAGGAAAATTCAGTTTTTTTTAATTTTTTAATTCTTTTATTTTTATAAAGAGATAGATAAATTCTTTGGATTGGTCAAACCAGTTTTTAGAGTAAATTTAATTGCTGTCCCTACCACTATCTACCACAGTTATATGTTGTCTCTTTCACAATTAACAACTATACACGCAGCTTGTCACATGTTTTGTCTGGTTCAGTTTGTATAGGAAACAATTATGATAAAATATGTACATTAATCTTTTAACAGCCCGCCATAACTACTATTCTAGTAACAGCAGTGGCAGCCCTAGTGCAAACATATATCAATTTCACCTTCACCTTCACATGCTATTGATGCTCAACACAACTTTTTCTTTTCAATAATGGTAGAATTTTATATTTTGTATTTTTTCTTTTAAATTTATTTTAGTTAAATTATATTTTATGTAGTAAAAATTAGAAATGTTATAATTTTTCTTAATAATTAGCATATAAGTAAAGTCTTATCTATTTCTATTTGTACTTATTTATAGAAATCAATACTAATTCTCAAATTTTTAGTTATATAAATGATTTTATTTATATACCTATATACTTTAGAAATGACTCCTCAACCTTTAGAATACAGAGTCATATTTAAGAACAATCTAACCTTTTGTATTGATTAGATGTACAAAGGATTTCATTTATAACTCTTCAAGTTGTATTTGAAGGGTTAACTCTATTTCATTTAGAGTTCACCTAACAACTATAATTCATAAGAGGTTCTTATAGCTATAATCTTTGAAGAATTAAATTGCATTATATTTTATTGTACTACATACTTGCTTCGTCATCTAAGGCATGTGCTACATGATTGTCTATTAGTTTGTTATCATTCTCTAGGTCACTAACTTCACATTATTATGGGTCCAATACAAGGTAATAATTGTATGAAAGTTTTTGGATTGAATTGTGTATATTTTTTTAGATCGATCAAATCACACTCAATGATCCATCACTCTTCTTTTCTTGATGATGGATCATGAGTGTGATTTGAAGCATCAAACTAAAAAGGCATACAGTTGAATCTAGAAACTTTCACACTATTATCTTCATGGACTGTGGAAAAATTATACCTACTAAGATAGTAATTATCAATATTACATGCAAACTCTCCATGACACAACCAATTTTTTATGGAGAAACAAACACAAAAGTACATGACAAATTAAAAGGGAGTATTCAAGAAAGAGATCAGATGCATGCATCTATATCAAACCTACAGTTGTATAGATTGGGTTTGCAAGCATCTAATCAATCTAACAATTGTATAGATTAGATTCACAAATTTCTGATCAATCTAACAATTGTGAAAGAAACCTACAATAATAGACAATGATTTTATAGATTCCAAAGCATTCCTCTTAATACCAATAAATTTCTTAAAAATCTCCCTTTCAACCATATTTCAACTAAAAACAATTTATTTTGATATATTCAATCTGTAAATTTCAGCTCTGTTTTTACAGCTGCTGTTCCAAATGCAATGTTATAACTCAATGTCCATACTCTTTATACACTGTTTAGCCATGTTCAACAGTTTGTATGTTAATAGTGCATTTTAATGACTGTAACAGCTGCAAATTGCTATTTGTAATTTCTTATTAGTTTCAATGCAATAAAAAAAGCAATGAGATCTGAAAGACAGGGGCCCATAATATTTGATTTGTAGGGGGACAGGGCACTGATCAAAGGCAATTAAAAATGAACAATTTATTTTGTTTGTTCCAGCCAACCCCCAAATATCTTCCAATCAAAATAAAGTATTCATACCTGTGCTAGGAAGGTCCCACAAAAACTATATTGGGAACTTATTCGCAAAGTTAAAATAACCAGGAGTCAATTACTTTACATATATTCATCAAATTGCTAACTTCTCCGTAGTACTTAACTGGTAATGATTAAAATGGCCTTTATTACAAGCTTCTCTGCTTTTTTAATGACCGTACTTCCTTACTAGAGATGGGTGTCTCTGTTCTCACAGTGGTTATAATTTCTAATATTTTTTAGAATCTCCTGAACTTTTTTATTAATGGAAATGCCCAGCCACACACTCTCATTTTGGGTGTTCATATAGTAAAACACAAGCTTGTAAGGCCCAAAAAAAAATTGTTTAATTTTGTATTTATTTTAATGATTTTTTTTTTTTTTAATGTAAAAATTTATTGATAAGTGATATATTTGTATTAGGTTAAATTAGTTGTGAATGGTTCAAGATTGATCAAGGTTATTAATAAGGAGTGGAGGAATGATTCTGAATCTCAAAATTTCAAATTCAAGTTTGTACTTATCCACCTTTTCTATTAGTCATTATGAGCTAACCTAACACATGTTTTGTACGGCATGTTGTTATGTTACAATATTTAAAGGCATTTATTGTGCACTTAAATGTATGTGAGGATAATAAGTCAAATAAGAAAAATGAAGAGAATAATTAGAGCATATTTAAATTTTAAAGAATAAGAAGGAATTGAATCTTCATCATCATATAGTCCTTTGATATGTTTATGAATGTTGTCTTCAATCTTTCTTGTTATCATTAATTTGGTCCACCAAGTGGTTTGATGTAGGAGAACCAATTCACTTATTGAGTTGCAACCTCCTCAATGGTGTCTCTAAATACTGGACCTTGATATATTAAGATATCTAAAAGGTGAAGGTGATCTAATACTTTGACATATTTTTGTCAAATAATTTTATATGTTGGATCAAGTTCATAGTATTCGAGATTGAACTCACAATGGTCAAGATTGATTTGTATCGGTAAAATAAAAAGTAACCTAAAGAGTCGAGAGTGACAGTTTCAATGAGGGTGAACATAATCAAAATTTAGGGTTTGAACATAAATATTGTTTGGGCAATTGATTATCATTTTGAAAGGGCATCTTTTTCGTGGAGGGAAAGAGTGTGGATTACCACTGCGGCTCCAAGTTCACATCGTCCTTTTGTTTCTCTTTGCCCTTGTCCAAATTTTCTTAAACAGGGGAAAAAATAAAATAAGGGTGTTCAAGATAGTAGCACATAGGGGAGGATGTTGGCATCCTTTTTCAATGTTCTTTCCCTTTAATAAATATCTTCAATGAGTCAATGCTATATCTAATTAAGAAAGAATTCTAGAGAGAGGGTTGAACAAACATTCCAATTGCAAATGTGACTGAAATATGAAGCCAAACAAGAAAGGAAAGATCAAGTATTAAAACCTAGCAATGATATGATGATTATGGAATATGTACCTAACTTGGAAGAAGAAACAAAAGGTAATAGGAATATAGAGGAGGAAATGCTTACTCCAAAAAATGAAAAAGAAGAAAACAATTGAGATCTTGTAATTGAGGAACAAGGTAAATCCTTAAAATTTCAACTTCCTAATGATATTGTGGATTCCATTGCAAAAAATCAAAACAAAACTATTATTTTATTTTTTAAGACAAATTCCTATAAAAATTTGAGCTTTACAAATGGGTTAAATTGAACTGAGAAAATAGGGGTCCGAGAAAGGGTTATGTCTCTTATATGTTTAAATATGCAGGATAGGATGAATCAGTTTTACATTATGGTACATGGGTTATATGTGGCCAAGTCTATTATCTTCAAGCCTAGACCTTTTATTTTCACCCAAAAGGGCCTTCCTAATCACACTAACCCATGTGGCTAGAATTAGTGTATTTGAATCTAGCCTTTAGACCATATAGTAAGGATATTGTAGCCCAACTTGGCGAAGTAATCTAGTGGAAACAAATTTTAGACAAATTTTCTAGTTTAAGAGTTCACCCAATGGTGTGTGTGGAAGTGGACTTGAATAGTATATTTGAACAAGTTGAATGCATGTTTCTATTACCAAGAAAAAGGCCATTTGATTCACAATTGTCCTATTAGGAAAATTAGTTTTCTACTTTCCTAGTCTACTTCTATAGCCATTGAATCTTTTATTAAGTTGAAAACCCTCCTATTCCATATGATCCTAAAGTTCCTTCATCACCTTCCCCTCAAGTTAAGACTACCCACACTTCCTCTGATTCACCTTCTATTTTGACTACATTGGGGAAATCTTCATATAAAGATTCTCTTTTGGCTTTTGAGTGGTGGACTATTAGGAAGAGGAAGTAACCCTCTCTTTCTTCTTCTATTCCTCACCATTTAACTTGTGATACTTGTCCCTCTCATTCTCAAGGTCTACTAAATCTCCTAGCAATTCTATTTCTCCTCCACCCAACTCTAGGAAAAGATCAAGATCTCTTTCAACGGTTTCAAATGATCGCTTGAGCAATGAACAATTTGTTTTCATCTCTAACTGTTTTGGAGTTTTTCCATTAGAGGATGATAATAACCCATCTAATTCATCATGAATTGCAAGATATTTTCTTGGAATGTTAGAGGACTCTCCCACCCTCAATGTCAATTCAAAGTAAAAAATACATTGGTGAAATGGAAACCAAATATGTAATTCAGGTACATGAAGTGAAATTAAGCAACAAAAGATTAGATGCTTCTCTTTTCAATCTTTGGAAAGAAATTTTCTTTTTCCATACATCCCATAGAGATGGTAGTGACAAAGTTGTAATTGGAATGTCTCCTAGGATTTCTAAATATGTTATTGAGAATGGTGAGGACCCATCACATAGTTGTGTGTGGGCCCTTGCCTTTATTAATGGACAACCTATAGGTTTTTATTTTATTTATGCTCTTAATAGTTCAAAAGAAATATATCCTTTTATGGGACTGGATGTTTAAATTTCTTCCTAATGTTGATTGGTTGTTAGGAGGGGATTTAAATATGGTTGAGCATCATGAATATCTCAGTTGGTTTAATTATTTTAAACTCGAACATGATGAATTTGAGAAATGGATTTATTATTAGAACTCAATTGGAGTGGTTGATCCTATTCAAAACAATTTTCAAGCCATGCTAATAACATGTTTACATGGTCCAATTGTAGACCTAGAAGTGCTAGGAAGTTGATAAGATTGGATAGATTTTATCTCTCATAATTTATCCGAGTGGAGAATCCTCCTTTTGGTACTTGTGTTCAAGTTGACTATTCAACTACCTTATTTGATCATTTTCTTATCATTTGCTCTATCTCAATTTC
>VDFB02162389.1:0-12020 GCA_007258455.2 Sequoia sempervirens | reverse complement strand
TGTTTTTGTGTTTTGAACCTTAGAGGGGCCTGTCTTGAAAGAGGGAACAACTCCAACCAATTTTTCACTCAGGTCGGTATATAAAAGGATGAGTCTAAATTGTCAAGTCCTCATGGTATGTAGGCCTTAGCCGTGTAATGACATTCAAAAATGGGTACCTACCTTTTCTTTTAAAGGTATAATAACCCCTAGTAGATTGGTTAAAGCCTTAAGTGGCTTGCTATACGCTTGCAAGGTGCCATGTCCTCGAGTATTTACTAGAACCTTTTTGTTTAGTGGCCAAAATACCATCTATTTGCTAGCACAACAACGGTCGTTGTGAAAGCATTCACATTCTTGTAGTTCTTAGTAGAGGTGATCAACCCACCATGGGAGATTTATGGGGGTTGGAAGCTTGGTTGACCTGAGAAGTTAGTGCACTATAAGGGGGAGCGTGTGTGCCCAAGCTTCTAGATTCATCTACTAAGAATAAGTGCGGTTGGGGAAACCCACGTGGAATCTCTAAGCAAATATTGTCCTTTCCAACCTTAGGATTTTTGTTTGCATTGCTAAAATCAAACATTCACAATTGAGAACAAACTCCAAAACATTTTTCTATTGTGTCTTGCATGTGTATATTCAAAACATTGTCAAAAAAAATCAAACATCACACCAAAATTTGATAACATTTCAACTTTGACACAAACTAAGCCACCATTTTCCAAACAAGTTGTTTAAACCGAGGATTTGCTCACTTCATTTCCCATCATTCCATCACATTCATTTAGCTTATTTGCATCACTTAAACAAATCTTAGGTTGCATACACCTTTTTGAAAAAATTGGAATAGGGAAACCTACCATATCTTGTCGTAGGCCCATTGCTACAAAGAAAAGTTATCATTGACCTTATCATTTTCCACATCAGTCCTTGTCATTTTGGTGTAACCTTTAAACTCATTAGTCTAGTTTAAGGCTCACCTTGTCAAATTTTTCACTCGTCATCCACTCTCCCTGAGGTCATTGATAATTTCATTTGGAAACATTGGACTATCTTAGGTTGTCTAGTAATTCCTTCCTTAAGTTTCAAAACTAAGGTGCATAGTTCATACCATAGTCATCCCAAGTGCATATCATATTTTTCATAATACTTTGCATTAGCATCAACTCCCTTTTAGACTTGGTCATACCTCATTTAGACATTCTCCAAATACCAAAAATACCAACAACAAAAAAAATAGTTGCATTACATTTAGGCATATCTTATTCCAAAAATACCAAAAACATAGTCCTAATCTCATATCATTTGCATTCCCCATTTTGAGTAAATCCTTTATGGTTCAAACTAGATTACAAAAGAAACACAGAGCCATGGATTTCTTTCATGATGGTGAGGACATTTACAACTACACTACCACTTTAAATCTTGGCAACACATCTAATGATCCTCATGACAACACCTTTGGGACACAAGACAATACAAATTTGGGACCTTCATCTCACGAGTAACCAAAGATAACAAAACCTTTTGAACAATTCCTCATTAGGGATAAAGATGGACACATATACATAGAAGAGGTAGAGGCTACTACTCAAAATCCTTAAGTTGCCTCCCTAGTCAATGAAATTGTCATCCTAGACCCTCAAAGATTCTTGGCTAAGCTATTACATGAAGGAGTTAAATTACCCCAAGGATTTTATGTTGATACCTTATGTGTTGCAACACGAACAAAAGACAACACACAAACAAGCCAAGGAAAATATTCACCACAACTTATAGTTTCCATACCTATTCCAGCGACAAGCCAAAATACCACAACCCACAACACCTCATATATCCCAACAATTCAATCTATGTCACAAACTGCATCACAAAAATTATTCACAACACAACCCTTGGGCTCAACATTTACTTCCTTTGGGTCTTCATCTCAAACCATAGGGGCATCCATATCCAACATCCTTGGTAAACCTAAGTCAAGAAGGGTTCTTATCCAAGGATCCAATTGGACCACAAATGCCATGTCACAAGTTGTCTTCTTGTCAATACCAACACCTTTCAAGGGTATGTGCAAGATCATCATGGAAAAAATAGGCCCTTAAGTGGCAAAAATTTAGAAAAATCAAAGTTAGGAAAATTGACATAAAAATTTGAATAAGTTATCTATATTATTTATAAAATATTTAAGAATAGAATCGGTAGAAAATTGAATGTAGTTTAAACTACCAGGTTTATTTTAAAAAAATTCATTTGGTGAAATTTTAAAATTTCAAATGGGAGTAGTAATTTAAATTTCGTGGAAAAAAAATAAGTAGGTGTCTCCACCGACCACCCTAACCACAATAAAAAGATAATATTTTTTATAAGATTTTATATATAAGTAAAGGACACATGTCCCAATGTGAAGCATATTTTTTTGTAATTTTTTTCCAAGTAAATAATTAATTATGAATATTTTATTACAATTTTTATAAAATATAAAACTCATATGTCTGACCACCTTAACTTATCGTAAAACTTTATGAAATTCATTTTTTAATACTATAGTATATGAAGTATAGAATGTGATGCATGTTTCAAATTCAAAAAATGTGATATTGTTTGAAAGCTATAGACTTTTTTCAATCAGTTGATTAATCATGACTTTAGTTGTAATTCAAATAGAAAATGAATAATAATTATTTATTAAATTCAAATTAAAACATAATTTATATTGATGGAAAGATTAGAATCTCCTTTGAAACCTTTTTGTTTCATCAATTTTGGGTAAAAAATGCCTACATAAATCTTACCATATCACAATTTTGGCCCATCAAAATCCCCGCATACCAAGAAGAGGAAAACATGAACATTCCATCTAGCCAAACATAAAATTCCCTCACATGGCTATAACACATTTTAACAAGGATAAAATCCACATGGATAGATACCATACAACATGGCTACCTCACACATTCCAACATATACATCACACATTCATACCTATGGGCACAGTCAAAATCCATCCTACACGCACCACATGTCATCTCAACATAATACAAACATTGGACCTCAACATAATGTCACACAAAATCCTATAATATATGCCTTGACTTCTCAACTGGTTGCTTTACAAAAACAAGTGGAAGGAATGCAACTATCAAACAAAAAAACATACACGTCAGATGACTTACATACACATCCATATGATCCTAGCATTTACATGCCACCTTTCCCTCATGGGTACATTATACCTAACTTCACTAAATATAAGGGAAAGACAAATCCACTTGAACACATAAGGGAATTTACTACAATGTTTGTAGATGTGGCCTTTGAACACACTTACTTGATGAGACTATTTCCTAGAAGTTTTGTCAGTCCTGCACTTGAATGGTTTGCATTACTACCTAAAGGATCTATGAAATCATGGGATGACTTAGCAAACAAGTTCATCGAAAACTATGGCTATAAAATTGAGAATGATATCACAATAGCCACCCTATGCCACATGAAACAAGATGAGGATGAAACTTTCACTAACTTTTTCCAAAGGTGGTGTAGCATGGCAAGTCGATGTCTTGTTGAAATTCCTGAAAAACAAAAAGTTCACATGTCTGTTGAGAGTCTCATATCCAAATTAAAACATTGACTACAAGTACATTGTTGTACAAACTTTTCAGACTTGGTATAAAATGGTATGATAGTGGAAAACGTACTTGTGAAAGAGTTTTATTATTATCGATCTTTCAGTTTTTGCTTTCAATTTTTATTCTTGCAAAAGGAAAAATAGATTTTAAGGTAAGATCGATAAGGAAAATGGGCAATGCACCATGGGATGGTTGCACATTTTTCCTTTTTCCTTTTTCAGAGGAATGCCTTAGACACATGTTGGGGTGGTGGGAATTTGTTGTATAACATTCTTCAGAAAGCTTAAAGTTTCCGACTGAGTGACGTGTCGCCTCAAAATATCAAAGGAGGAATTTATCTTTTACAAAAGAGATCGGCAGAAAAATTTCTCTTTCCCTTTGCTTGTCTAAAGACGAGAGCTTTCAGTCAGTACTACAAAGCAATGTGATTGAGTCAGAAGAATTAATTGCCGAAATATCACCTTTCAGGATTGGGTCTAATATTGCTCTCTATCTTTAGAATATCTAGAGGACATTAATGTAGTAGCTGAGAGTTAATGCAAAAATATTTTGAGACCTAGCCAAGGGCTTACAAATCAGATTGTAAGCTATCAAGTGGCGACATCTGGCGGTATTTACTTCTAGGCAGGGCATTGTTTTTCTCTTTGGTGATTATAAAAGAAGGTCTTCAACATCCTAAAAAGTAGATTCTCAAAAAGGGAAATTCTTTTAAAAAGAGGATATTTTTTAGAGAAGGAATTTTCTAAGAGAAAGTTGTTTTCTCCAAAAAAAGAAACTGCTTTTCTTTTAAAATTTCTTAGGGTTTGTGAACTATATTTCAAAAAGCAAGTTATAGAACTACTTTATTATAGAAAATTATATCTATTAAAGTTTAAACTATTGTCGGATTCGCATCTGACCTTTGCTTCAAAGTTCAGTTTTAATTAAAGGCACGAACTATTAAGGGAAAACTTTGAGACTATGCATGTATGGCCTTTTTCAAGTATTTTTTCTTTTTATTTTCATTATGAATGAAACACTGTGTCTTGTAGGCTATATTCTGATAGTTTAAATAGCAGATTTCTATGCTTTATGCTTGTACTAAGGAATAACATTTTGGAAAAATTGGACTATGTCATTGGACTTTTTTGTTATCCTTAATTTTTTTATCTTTTTGTGCTATGTTGTATTGGGAGACAGAGTTCCTATAATTTTCTGAAATATCATTCTTTTACCCCAAGGACTTTTTCTATGTTTGATCAGACCTCAATGAACACTACCTATAGAAATATTTGAAATTTTGGATTGTGCTTGAAGTTAGCCTTTGTTGTTCATTCTCTTTCCAATAGTCAAGGATTGTGGCATTCTATGTCTTCTATATCAATCATAGGAATATTTTTGAGTTGGAAATGTTGTAAAAGCTTCAATGGAGTACCTCCTTTCATGTTTTACATTTTTAATTTTCTTCTTTATCCCTTATCTCAAAACTAAAAAGAAGAGTCGTCTTTCTATAAAAACCCCAAAGGTATTCAATGAGACGCAATATGTCCCCCACTTGCTGAATTTACCATAAGACTGTGGGAGAGGCGTAAGCTTTGATGATCAACAGTTCTTTTTCTGGCACACCCGGTGGGTACCGAATATTTTTCAATTAGCCTAATTAGAAGTCAAAAATATTTCTTACATCAGGGTAAGGAAGGAAAACCGGAAATTTCATGTGCCCATAATCCAAACGAGAGCATCCTCGAGAGCTTATTTTCAGTATTCCTAGCTACCTACCTCAAACCCTAGAAGGAGAAGAACTACAGTTTCTATATCACCTGTAAGGAGTAATAGAGCAAGAAGTCAAAGCCCCTTATAAAGAGCCTTATCTACTTTTCCCAGAGGTTTAAATTTCCAGATAAGATTGCTCATGTACCCAATTCATAGAAATATTTTCCTCATGGCTCAAGTACCCCCTCCTACTCCTAGGAATTTTGTAACATGGGATAGTGGTAGCCTGTTATGACCACCTACACCCCCAAATATATGGCCCACTATACCTGCCAACACCCTCAAGGCCATCCCAATTTTTTTAGAGAAGAATTTAAAACCCCTTCCGAACACCTTCAAGATATAGTAGAGATATGTAGAGTACATAACATAGCTGAGGAAAACATTTCTCTAAGGTTGTTGGCTGCATCTTTTAAAGGAAAATCCCAAGATTGGTATCGATCTCTGGCCTTGGGTTCTATTATTTCTTGGGACCAACTCAGGCAGTGCCTTTTCGAATGATTCTCTAAAAAGGTAGACCATTCTTCTCTACTGCAATAGCTGATCACCATCAAGAGGGCCCTCAAGGAATCCATGAGTGATTTCAACACCAAGTTTCATAAAACCTGGCAAAGGATTCCTGTGACCACTCGGGCTCAAGTTGTGATGGTGTTCATGTTCTACCTAAAGGCCATCAATCCAGATATTGTACTTATGATAACTTCCATGGGCGGAGATATCCTATCGAACGCTTATGAAGTGATAGTACAAATGGAAAATAGTCTGATCAATGTTGGGAAACTCCCGCCCCGACTTCCTGTGCCTATGTTTGTGGAACCCTCTAGGGCAATACAAGATGTTCTTTTCCCAGCACAATCACAAGGGATCCCCTTGGAGCAAGAA
The DNA here is from genome assembly GCA_007258455.2 of Sequoia sempervirens. NCBI lineage: Eukaryota > Viridiplantae > Streptophyta > Pinopsida > Cupressales > Cupressaceae > Sequoia > Sequoia sempervirens. The sequence continues at coordinate 5,778 of VDFB02162389.1, read as the reverse complement.
GTGGACGTAGGGCCTAACCATGCATTATTCTCATGGTCAAAAGGAGAAAATGCAGTGTATGTGAATGAAGCTTAGACGATTGGTGTTCTGCCAATACGGCCTAATTACAACATGAGATCTAAAAGGAGGCTTACAGGGGAATATGTGCAACAACCTTTGTTGTGCCCACAACTTCGATGACCTTTTCTTCCAGAAGGACAGGATTCGTTGTCCATCATACGACCTTGTCCACAACAACAAAAAGGTGTTACAATGTAAAAGATCAAAAAGTAACGGACCCCAACTATGATGGAGCCCCATTTTCAAAAAATACCCAATCGCTTAGGACATTGATCTAGACATTTGGGACACTCAATGTAGTGGAGCAATTAAAGAAGGCACCCGCCAATGTATCGCTGTGGGATGTTATTTCAATTCCCCTCGAACAAAATAACCTACTTCAAGAAGCATTATGAGAAGGGAAAGGATTGCGTGATGGCGAACCTACCAAGCAATCAAAGCAAAACCACACCAATCCACACCTACCCCCAAAATTTGAAAGAAATGACTTATGCCAAATGATGGAAACAACAACATTGAAGAAAAAAAAAGGAGGTAAATAGAACAAATCCCACACCTTTCTTTTTGACGGTTATAATAGGAGATAAATTATTGCATAATAATATGATTGATTCAGGGGAAAGTATGACTATCATGCCAAAGCAAGTGGCAGATGCCTTAAAATTAAGATATGAACCCCTTGAAAGAGGAATCATGCAGTTAGACAGAAAAAGGGTCCCAACCATTGGTTGGATAAAGGATTTGTCTTTAACTCTCTTCTCCTACTCGAGCCAGACAGTCATCGAGGAAGTGGTAGTGATAGATATTTTGCCAATATTTGGGATGTGTTTATCAAGGGATTTCACTGCCAAACTTGGTAGATATTTGCATTCGATTGGTCCCACTTGATTTTGTGGACTAAACAAGGAGAAAATATGAAGATTCTTTTAGAGCCATTACATCCCAACCATATCGTAGACAATGCATTCTTATGCTTTGAAGCCACACATACAACTATATCTTAGTAGGATAAGTATTGTGTTGAAATGCTAGAAGACGAAGAAAATGCAAGTGAGTGAACTACTAAAGATGAGGTCTTGCTTAACCAATTCATTGAGTTTGACCCCTTCGATAACTTCCACGCAACTAGGCTCAACACCTATGTAATTTTTGATGATAATCAGGTTTTCCCGAAACTAGTCAAAAATGGCGAGAATTTTGATGACCTATTGGACAATCGTTTGTGGACTCTTTTCTTTGATGGTTCCAAGTGTAAGGTTAGTGCTGACGTGGGTGTCCATTTACTCTCTCCAACAAGATTTGAGATGCTTAGAGCTTATCATTTCATGTTCTCATGCTCAAATAATGACGCTAAATATGAGGCTTTAATTCATGGTCTAAACCTTGCATAGAGGATGGGTATAAAGAGATTACAAGTTTTCAGAGATTCAGAGCTAGTGGTGAGTCAGGTTCATAGACAGGAAGCAACAAAAAATACCTAAATGAGGTCATACAAACATCGATTCTAGGAATTGATCGAGGGTTTTGAAGCCTTCAACATATGAGTCATTCCCCAATCACAAAATAGTAGAGCCAACAAAATGGCATTAGTTGGGTTGCAATTTGAACCAACTTCTGACTCAACTAAGAAGAATGTTGTTCAAGTCATTGTCTGACCCTCTATTTGAGATAATGAAGAGAATTGGTAGGTTCTCAATAGTGATACCCAGATAGCTACCTTCATACAAAAGGGAAGAATGACTCCTGATGGTCCAACCTTAGGGACAAGATTCTCTAAAGGGCAGGTCATCACACTAAAAGGAAACAAGCTTCCAAGGGGATTAATTTCCCTCGATAACCTGTTTGATTGTGAAGATGCAAGGAAAGGGAAAAGAAGTTTCATGGTAGATGAAAAGGATTATGAAGAGCTTGATGTCAGTGATGGCAGAAGGTTGAAAGTCAGAAAGGAGATTTATACTAAAGATAAACAAAAACTAAGGGACTTGTGCTATGAGTATGATGGGGTTATGACCAAGACTTATGATGACCTTAGAGGTTATGACCCAGGTATAATCCAACATACCATTAACTTTGAGGATGGGTTTAAACCTGTCCGACAGAAGCAAAGGCCTATCAATTCAAAGATTGAGGCACTAATGGTGTAAGAGCTTACCAAATTGATCAAGTCCAAGATAATATATCTAATCAAACATTCCACTTGGGTATCAAATTTGGTGCCTTTCTGGAAGAAAAATGGTGAAATCAGACTTTGCATTGATTTCTGAGATCTAAATAAAGCATCGCTTAAAGATCAATACCCTTTTCATTCAATGGAGCAAATTTTACAGATAGTAGTTGGGTTTGAGATGTTTTCACTACTTGATAGTTTTTCAGGGTATAACCAGGTATATGTGAAGGAGAGCAACCAATATAAAACAACATTTACCACTAAGTGGGGGACATATGCATATGCTAAAATTCCATTTGGCTTGTCAAACACTGGTATGACTTTTCAGCGAGCAATGGATATCACCTTCAAGGGTTTAATTAACTAGATCATTCTTATATATCTAGATGACTTGATGGTATTTTTGAAATCAAGGGAAGATCACTTTGATCATCTAGAAAAGATTTTTCAAAAATGTCAACAATTTGGGATTGCTTTGAACCCTAAGAAATGTGTTTTTGGAGTACCTCAAGGTAAGCTACTTGGCTTTATAGTCTCTAAAGAGGGAATAGCAATAGATCCTGAGAGGGTTAGGTCCATAATGGAATTACCTCTACCAGTAAATCAAAAGCAACTCCAGTCATTCCTGGGCAAGACTAATTTCATCAATAGGTTCATTTCTGACTTTGCTAGTATTGTAAGGCCAATTTCACTAATGCTCAAAAAGAATCTACCCTTCAAATGGACCCCAGAGGGGAAATAAGCCTTCAAGAAAATAAAGATGGCAATTTATGCTACTCCAGTTTTGGCCAATCCAGATTTTTCCAAGGGTTTCTTACTCTATGTGTATAGTGGTCAAGATAGCATAGCTTCAATACTTACTCAAAAGGGGGATCATAATTAAGGAGAACATCCTATTGCATTCTATTCTAGGACTTTGAAAGGATATGGGATGAGGTACAATTTTGTGGAAAAACAAGCCTTTGCTATAGTTAAAAGTTTGAAGAAATTCCAACACTTAGTGTCAGCCAATAAAATCAATATTCTCGTAGCACATCCTAGTGTATGGGAGTATACAACAAAGGAATAAATCAATGAAAAGGGAGAAAATTAGATTACTAAGATTCTAGAATATGATGTTGACATCAAACTGACTAAGTTGGTCCAAGGGAGGGGTTTGTGTGAATATATGGCATAGGAAACAAGTTTCACAACTAAGAAGGAAACTAGTCGAGTCTACTCAAATCAATTTGAATCCAATGAATCTTGGGTTACTGATCGAATGCTACACATGTAAAAAGGGGTATTACCTAGCTAGTCTCCTAACTAATAAAAGGAGGTACTATTGGCTACAAGTTGTGAGATATATATTAGTTGAAGATATACCTTTTAAAATAAATTATTATTGTATGTTACTCTGATGCCTTGACGCCCTATAGGCAGAGAAAGTTCTTAATAAATTTCACTATAGTCCTGAGGGTGGAAATTTTTCTACAAAACCACTGCTTTGAAAATAATGAGGGTACGTTATTACTGGCCCTCTATGTTCACCAAGGAGCATCGTTTAGTACAAAATTGTACTTAGTGCCAATATTTTTTTATCAAAAGAAGGAACGCCTATCAACCCCTAAGCCCAATTGTGACAGAAGAAACCTTTTCCCAATGGGATCTAAATTTCATTGGTATGATAAATCCTATGTCTAATGTCAGACACAAGTGGATCCTCACAACAACTGATTACTTCACAAGGTGGTTAGAATTTGTAGCCCTAGAAAATGCAACAGAAGGAGAAATAGTTAGTTTTCTCGAAGAACTGGGGACCAAGTTTGGGCCTCCCAAAACCATCATATCCAACAATGCTAGAGCATTTGTCAGGTCTAAGATGTCAAATTTTTCTATCCAACATAGAATTTTTCTTAAAAATTCATCACATTATTATCCACAAGGAAATGGGTTAGCATAATCAACCAACAAAAACCTAATTAGGTTAATTAAATGCATTGTTTCAGAACGGAAAAAGGACTGGCACAAGCATCTATGAGTAGCTTTGTGGGCAGATTGATTTACCCCCAATAAAATATTGAAAACTTCACCCTATGAGTTGGTATACAGAAAGGAGGTAATAATGACCATTTCCATAGAGATCCCTGTGTTACAACTACTTAAAGCACTTGAAGTTGAAGAAAATGGTAGAATGGAGGTGCGATAGTATAACTCCTGAGACTAGAAGAAGATAGAGAGAAGGCCCATGGTGCCATGATCAACCGTCAGTGAACAGTCAAGAGATGGTTTGACAAAAAGACCTCTAGTCCAAAGTTCAAGGGAGCTTAGTGTTAAAGTATGATGAACGTACTACAAATCCAGGACAACATATGAAGTTTTAAGCATTATGGAAAGGGCTTTTTCAAATCAGCACATGTAAAGAAATGAATGCATATGAACTTGAAGATTTAGAAGGCAACGCCTTAGGTATACTAGTAAATAGTATTTATCTAAAAATTTTCCATTAAAACTACATATCTTTTAAAATATTTAGACTATTATGTATTATATGTAAAGTCTTGTAATTATTTCAAGTTTTGAATAAAACTTAGGACACTAGGAAATAAGTAGTTTATATTATATCAAAAGCTCTACATACATGCAAGACCAAAACCAGATTTAAACATGAAGCTTTCTTGAGCAAGCCCAGAAGGGGTTTACAAGCAAAAGATGTAATAGGAAAGGAGTAATGAAGAATGAGGCAGACACAGACCTAGACTCAAGGCCTATTCATTGCTACTTTGCACTAGGAAATTGAAGTGTTTCCTCTAGGCTAGTCCTGTAACCTATTCCATGTTGTACTCACGAAGCAAGAAGATTGCTTCTAGTTGAGAAGAATGTTGATGTGTCACCACGTCCATTGTACAAAAAATAGAAAGGAAGGGTAGCCAGGGCATGTCTATGCCAAATTTCACATGCCTCCGAAATTCCATCGTGCTCGGGATGCCAACATGAAGAATAGCTACTTGTACTATTTCTCCAAGCCCTTCCATCAGTGAAGTGTCAAACATCTCTCATTACAACTCAATTATCATCGGTTTGGCCACACCCAGGTCCAACAGTGAGGCCACAAAGCCAGAAAGCACATTGTAGTTGAAACCCAAAGTTGGTTCTCACCAGAAATAAAGTCGGCTTCCACCACCCATTTCAATGCAGCCATGATATGGGTCACATTTCTTCACCAACCTATTGATCCGGGTCAATGGTGATTTCTCCGCAGTTGTAATGTGGCCTCCGCGGGAAGGAGTTGAATAGGAGTTCCTGCCGTAGGACATCTTGGTGAAGAGGAAAATACCAGCATAATGGAAAGAAATAAGACAAAGCCTAGCCAACTAAGTAAGAAAACTTTGTGTTTGAATGAATGTTGTGAAAGGTGGTGTGACTATATATAGAAAGACCGATCACTAAAAAAATGATTGGTAGAATATATGCCTCTGGCCGGATGACAACAGAAAGTGGGGTTAGAATGGACTAAAGTAGATAAATCATACAAAAATTCTAAGGAATGTCTTGAGAAATTAATTGGGATG